>JAFBJR010000096.1:77911-337110 GCA_016785285.1 Brachirus orientalis
CTTGTTTACGTTTTGTCACCCACGCCCTTTGAAAGTGAAACTGAAAGGATGCAATACAAGACACCAAACTATATATTGCATAAATGAGGGACTGTGGGTTTTCAGAGAGGAGTGCCACCTTATACTACAGCACACACACACACACATAAATGGAAAAGCCAGAGTTAAAGTCCTTACATGTGCGCTCATGCAAGTCCAATAAAGCTGATTCTGATTCTCATACAGAAATGAGGTTCTGCCTCATTAGGACCAGGCTTTAGTTCCCATAATGACAACTGGTCCCGTGTCAGTGTCAATTGTGCTGGGAAGGAGTCACATGGGGATACACCAGAACATACCAACGTCACATCTTTCCTGCAGCTGCCATCAAACACTTTCAAACAGAATTCTGCCAGAGGATCTTTTACTGTGTCTAAACGCCTAAACATGATTATCATACTGCCGTCTGTCTGTCTTATCTGGCCCACTGCAGACTGCACACAGACCAGGGGATCCTTCTAACAAGGGCGTGTGGGGGGGGGGGGGGGTACATGAGAGAAGAACGGGGGGGGGGGGGGGGGGGGGGGGGTACATGAGAGAAGAACTAAATTAAAAAGTGAGTAGGGCTATGAGTTTAGTGGGCAGAAAATAGGGATATAGCCCATAGAATGAAAGGGGTAAACTGCATGCTTCTTAACTCTGACTGCTGTTTTGGTGTCTACATGTGTAGGGAGCCCCCTTGCATTATTTATCATTCAAGCTTGTAGGAAAAATATAATAAGGCTAAAGAAGAGGCTGTGGCCTATATTCACCCGCCCCCTTACATACAAAGGCAAGAAGACATGGCAGTGGGAGAGACAATGAATAAATGGAAACATTTGTTTCACTCTTTTTAGTAGTAGCCCAACAGAGCCAATGCAATCTCTTTACAAATCTGTCAGAATATCTAGAATCCTTTCTATGTCCCTGCTAGATTTGAAGTTTAGTGGGAAAAAGAAAGGGATGCAGCAACTAATCTTTTTAACAGAGGACGAGAAAAGCCTTGATCAGCATACGGTTCAAGTCCTCCATGTGTTTGAACTCAAAGCTGCAGCACTCCCCTTCCATCTGGAAAGCACTGCACTCTGATTCACTCATTACACAAGAACCCCTAGCCACAAACAGATTTACCAGGTCTGGATGGGATTCTGTATGAAAACAAAGTGCTCTTTGTCATGCAGGATAAGGTCAATGCTGCATTTTCACACACACACACACACACACACACACACACACACACACACACACACACACACACACACACACACACACACACACACACAAACACACATGATTGTAAAATCTCAATTTCAAACTATTCTAATCCTGGTCTGCATGTACATTTGATGATGTAATGACTAAAATGTGAAATGTGTTCGTGTGCAGTTTTGGCTCTGAGCACAATATCTAGTGTTTCCATTCATATACAGACAGGAATTTCATGCAGCTTTTATCCCACTGAAGAACCAAAAGACAAAGTAAACATCTTCTGTGTTTTGTTCCAAAGCATGTTGTGTTTTGTCTATGGGGTTCAGATTACTGTGAATCTAATTCTAGGGAAGATTTGGAGTTTAGATTATGGACAGGTCTGATTTTTGCATGTGTCTGTCTCTCTGAGCATATGCACACACGAGAGGAGGTGGACAAAACTGGGTTATAGCCCTACAAAAATTCACCCCCATGGGTCTCTAAACCCCACCTTCAACCTAAAGCGGTGGCAGGTGGTGGAACTGCTGCTGCTGCTGCTGCTGCTGCTGCTCCACCCCTACTCGTTTCACACTTCATTGTTCCAGAGTTCAGCCAGGCAGCAGCGAATCCAGAGGGTGCACAGAGACAAGCCTACTGGCAATTACAAAAGAGAAAGTAAAAAAAAAAATCTAAACCACACACAAGAAAAAGATGTCATGTAATAGTATATCAGATATAACACATGTCTTGTTTGGCAGGGTCAAGACAAATATTTAGCTACAGTATCTTATCAAAAAACACATGAAAGCTGTTCAATATCTTGCTCAAGATCACTTTAACAAGTCTTGGTATCCTTTGCTTTCTCACTTGTTCTGCTGACTCTTTTCACAGCTTTTGTTTTTCTGAGCCTCCATGAGGCTGTATTCAGATTGTGTGGGTTGTTCATTTCTTTTTTTCCCCCATTTACTTTCTTTTCAGGCCGAAACTGCTGACATTCCTTTTATAAACAGATGATCAGTCATTAAGTCTGTCAATGGGCCAGGATTATACACACTCAAATCCAGAGCTGAGGAGGAAACAAGGTCAATCCTCTGAATGATCCAGTCACCATCTGTGTGCCTGCCCTGGTTATTGGGATCCTTTGTTCTTTTTACTGAATCCATCCAACCCCAAGTCTTAATATTTGGTATAAATACTGAATTTAATGACAATTTATAGGCCAGGCTGTACACACTTTAACGATTGGTTCAACCAATTTAAACTTATCACTATAAAAGTGACACAAGCCAAATGTAAGTTTTATCACATGAGATTTATGAGTCCATTAACTGTCCTTATCTTTAAGAAAATCAGTGAAGGTACACTGCCAAGTCATAAATATCACCAGGTTTGTTCATTTTTCATTGGAATGACTTAAGTGAATGTCGTTGCAGCAAGTATCAACAAAGGGCACCAAAATCCCGTAACAATGAGTATGAGCCAATGAAAGAGCAGAAGATTCTCACCATGAAACAAGTGTTACCTGTTTATTCCCCTGCTGATAATGTGTCTTATCATCGCCAGCTTTTTGTGTTACAGTGCAAGCAACCATGACAGACTGAAGTTTAGACACAGAGCAATGTTTGTGTAGAAACAGAAAAATGGCTCGATGGGTGATCTGTTACGATTGAAATAGTAGTTCAGTGCAGCACCATTTCCAACAGCCTCAGGTCTATTTGTGTTGAATGGCAATTAGTATTAGTGCTGACAAGGGTGTACATTGTAAACATGTAAACTTGACGCTAAGACTGCAAACTAGCAGAGTAATTTTGACAATTTTATAATTCAAACACATTTTCAGATTGTTCAGCTTCTTAAATGTGAATATTTTCTGGTTTCTTTGCTCCATATAACAAAGAAATCACTAAAACTGATTTTATTCATCCTGTGATGAATTTTGGTTTGCAGACCAAGTACATCTGTGAGAACAGCATCATTTCCAGGTTTGGCAAACACTGATCAACATTTTTCAACATTTTGTTTAACATTTTATGGACCAAACGGTCACTTGTCTAATCGAGAAAACAATTGACACATTAATCGATAATAAAAAATAATTGTCAGTTTAGCTCTAGTACTTTGTTTCTTTAGTGCACGATGGTTGTTTGCGGCACCTTTGTGGCAGCACTTACAACACACCAGAGGAATAAATAAAGAAAGACAAGCTCCTCCACTGGAAATAGAGTGTCATTCACCTTTTCAGTGGGTTTGCCAGTGTTTAAAAAAAGGTAAACCTACTAACTTTGGTGTAAACAAGGTGTTAAAGTGGCTTTAGCATGGTGTTGACACAATATAGAGACAGAACATATGGCTGATGCCAGATTTCTCCATTAGAGTCATCTATTTAAAGCTTTGATCAATAAAACCAAGATTTCTCACAGTGAGACCATGTAAGAGTGCAAGTGATTTGCCTGGATGGTGAAAAAGACCATGGTAGCAGAGGACACAAGGACAGCCGCACAGCTAAAATCTGATAAAGGACAAAAGACATTAAATTACAAGTAATCTGCTGGTAAAGTACCCAGTTACCTGTATCATTCTCTGCTCACCTGTGAACAAGCAATGACCCCTGTAATCATCAGATAAGAAGGGCGTCTTGACGTAAAGTATCTCACTTAAAGGTTCAATATGTGACATTTAGTGGGGTTTATTGGATCTATTACAGATAGGTATGTTTAACACTGTATGCGGTCACATGCAGTATATGATGATCTATGGCAGCCGTCAGTCTTCACAGAAAAAAAAATCACAGGTGTAAAGAATCAAATGAATGACGGCTGAGTTAGTTTCATGCCGGCTCAGTCACACTGTCTGGATTTAATGGAACTGTTAATGTTATTGTCAATGTTAGCAGTAACACATGCCCTTCCTTACTTCAACATGTCAAAATATCTGCAATGAAAAAAGGCCCATGGTCATGTGTATTAATACTTGATCATGCCATCTGCTCCACCAAGGCCTTCTTCTAAAACTGAATATTTCAGTGTCTGGAACACACGCAGGTGACTAACTGCAGCTCAGATTATATAGCTGTTTTATGTATCAATGCACAGGAACATGGCCTCGGGATTAAAGCAAATGGCAGCTTCACAGTGCAGTGCACTGTTATAGGCCACAACACAGGCAGCTGCAGGAATGCCAGATGATGATGTCATTTGGAAAAACTGGGTCACCACTTGTGTTTTTAGTGAAAATCTTTTGGCCATGGTCCATAAGCTAAACATCTCCTGCTGGACTATTGTAATGTTTAAACCAGCAATACTGATTCTTGCTTTGTATTTGGATCCATTTGTCATTTCACCAGTGGTTGTTGGGGTGAAAAGATAAAAACAATACAGGAAAAAATAAAACAGTACATACAGGCCCCAGTGTGGGGCTTTTAGATATATTATACTTGATAGATTCAAGTGCATGATATTGAAAGTAATTGCTGGCTATAAAAACAACAAATCCTGAGTTGAGTGTCTGTGGATGCTGACTCAAAGCTCAAAGACAGACCTAATGGGAGAGAGAGTGAAGGAAGAGGAGAATCTGCTTTTGGTCTGTAAATAGCTCATAATCCTGAGGCTGGGGAGCGGCAAAGCAGCATTATGTATTTCACTCCATCTCGTCCTCCCTGAAGAAAGACAGGATGCTGAAATACAAATGTAGTGGTATATATATATATTAACTGTGTAGATTTACAGTTTTTAATTGTTGATTAACTGAAATCTCCATAGACATTTAACACATTCAGTCTGTAACAAAACTTATATGACCAGCCATTAGGAAAATGTGGCAAATAGTACAAACACAAATTAAAACTCTTACGGGAACTCAATCTACTAATACCTAAAAAGGGGAAAACACATAATCCAAACACCTAATCAAAACCTTAAGGTCAACTGCAGAATATGACACAGGTTCAGCTCCCCTATTTCAAGCAGCTTTTCAGCGATAACGTGCTTCAGAGATGAAAGGTTAAACTTCTATTGGCCATAAAAACGCTGTTGTCTCGGTTAAAATTATACAGATGGTTTGGATTAGGAAAAACATCTTTAATCTTTCCGTTAATGAGGGCAGGAACAAAATAGATATTGCCCACGTGTGAAGAACAGGATTAGATTTCCACCAAGTACAGCACTGAAAACACACTGCGTTCAGCCAATACACACAGTTTGAGAACACGGAACGAATATGCAGTCAGCCGAGATAAAACCATTATAGCTGCACAAAATTGACATTTATAATATCATGATAACAAATCAGATCATGACATGAACAGTTATTGCTCCTGAGTCAGAGTTTACCTCCTTCCTCCACGGCTGACCTCATTGCCTTCACACTAATGATGCTACAGAAGTGCAGAAGTAATGTTACCCAGTGACTTCTCTACATCTAATCTATATGTTAATGAGGCATAACTTGGACACACGGCAAGCACCGGTGTAAATCTAAATCAACTAATGTGACTGCTGCTGTGTATGGTCATTAAAAAAAAGCAGAAAACATCACTTTGCAGGTCACCATAGGAGACACAGCAATTCATCAACCTCCCCCGACTGTGAAAATGATTTTGCTAATCTAAGGACAGTGATCTACGTCCACACACTGTGCATCCCAGAGTGAGCTGTGTGTTCTCTCCCGCAACGACAACATTAATCACATCTGACTTGGCTGCTAAAACATCCATGATCTCCCTTCCCCCATTTCCTGAACCTGTACAACCAAGAACTCGGCTTTGTATTCTTTATCTCTGCACGAACCTGCACACCCGCACAGATGTGCATGAACTCTTACCCCCTTGGTATACAGCAAGCTCTCACTCACTTTTCATGCACCAGAAGTCACAACGTAACGCTCTAATTTCCCCATTGCATCCTATTTTTTTTTTTTTATCACTTCTTTTCTTCATACACTTGACCAGCCTCTCCTCTTGTGCTCCTTTCAAAGTCAAAAAGCTCAGTCCTTCAGCTGATGTTCTAAAATAAACTCTGCAGAGTTTGTGCTACTGCAAACAGTATATAGTCCTGGTGTTTGAGGACGGTTTCACATCAGCAAAGCTACTTGTCCTTATATTCAAGGCAGGGATCAAGTCAGTCGGACGCGGCTCTGCCTTCATCTCTCACCTGAGTGGATGTTCACACTCAGCTTCTATTAATGCTACTGTAAGTCTCAGTGTTAAGGCACACAGCAGACAGTGCTTCATTTCATTTTCCTCCCTGTGTCCTTTCCTTAACTTTACGTCCCCTCTATAATCACATTTAATTTACTGCACTTTCTTGCCTCTTCTCCACCGATATTCATCCTTTTTTCATGGTACAGCTTTTCTTTACTCATCACCGCCATTGGAAAAATATGGTATTACTGCCACCAGCAGGGCATTTGCTGAACTGAGACGGGTTAGTTTTACCCTTCAGTCAGTGCTAGGAATCAAAATGTATATATCACAATAAAGGTCCTCTCTAAAGTCAACTTAAATAATCTTTGACCTTTACCAACATCCTACCACTGTACACATTTACTTCCTATGAATAATGTAACAAATTCACCGGTTGAGGCAAAAAGACTTAAAATATTGTATATTTTTAATATGACTGTCTCATACAGGTGTGTCAACAATGTTTCCATTACAATTTAGGCAAAAATGTGTTATGTGTAAAACCATTGACGCTACTAAGTCTTAAAACATCCCAGTAAGATTACATATATTCTGAAAAATTCAATCATCATATAGAACCCCGTCTGGCCACACCAGTGGCACACATGTTGGGGCCAAAAATAAGACCCTGTCTGAGAAAACTTAACCTTGTAATGTGGTGATTTCAGTGTAATACTGGCTTTGGTTTGTTGAGAGTTTTGTCGAATCCACTGGTTACTCAAGGAAGTGTTATCGTGTCAGTAAATGAATCACATTAGCTTATCAAGTTTTAACACTGGGTGATTATGAGAATAGAGGTGTGGTCAGGGGATGGTCAGATACTCATCAATGCAAGGCTGCATCTGATATAAGCAACAACATCAAACAGTTCTTTTAAATCTGAGTCATGTTTAATTATACTTAAAAGGGAAGCATGCATGGTTTGAGTGAGAGAGGAAACAGGAACATGAGATAAAGGACAGGGATGGGAGACAGACAGAGAATTAAACAGGAGCGAAAGCGCAAGACAAGGGAGGATGGATTCTATTTATAACTAATTGTTTCTGTCGGTCTGTCAGTTCACCAGAATTAATGCCTGAGCCACTCTATCAGCTTAGCTGCTGCACTTTAGGGAAATGACCCTCCATTTAATGCTTTGTCATTCACACACACACACACCTGCACAAAAACACAATAGTACTGTTGTATCTGCAAACTTTCCTCACAGGAGCTGTAGGAGTACTGGAATGATGTAGGCTACTCTCTGCCCTACTTACTCTCCTTCCTCTCCTCCCTTTCATTCTTAACAGATCTCTGTTTTAAACTTCTACAAACTCATCATACAATTCAATAAATTCAATGAAACCACAGGGGAATCACTCCCCATTTCCATATAAGGGCCCAAACTGCAGCAGCTCTCTTTGCAGCTGAATACTTGCTGGGTGAGCCATCCCAGTGGAGGGCTTCAGGCTAAAACAGGAAGGACCAAGAAACAACAACCCCCTAGGGTTAGGGTTACCCAGGTTAGGGTTAGGGTTACCCCCTATTTATAAGGGTTACCCCAAATATCTATCCATATGCACAAGTGCACACTTACAGTACATGCAAGAGATTCTGTCTTGTCTTACCCATTGGAAGTCCCTCACAGTCAGACATGGCCACTGCAGGGACTGGAGAGGATCAGGACAGTGTCTTCGGCTGTCAGTGGAGTCTCTGCAGCTTCTGTATCAGTGCTTCTCTGTTCTATTACTTTGATTTAAAAGCTCGGTTTTAGTCTCTTGGCTGTTAGACTCTCTCTGTTTAGCTCTCCCACCGTACTCCCTCTCCTTCATCTCCCTGTCTGTACAGTCTGACCAGTGGCCAGTGAACATGCCAATCAAACATCACACTGCTCTATTGGATAGTAAATTTGTAACTGACAGTCCTCTCTTGGGATTCTGTTTCTCTCAGCAGGCCTTTTTAGATATTACTTCACAGGAGTTTTCCTGATTTATCTTTTACACATTAAAACCAAACTAAAGCCATCTTTTTTTTGTTTTGTTAAATTTTACATATCAATGATAACTAATAATTTATTTTATTTATACTCACTTTATATTTAAAAACACATCTCAAAGTGCTACAAGGACAAGGCAACACATGTAAATTGCATCAATTTAAAGAGATAAAAAAACAACATTACACGAAATAACATAGCACAAACTTCATGAAAGCATAAACATGAGGTTAATTAAGAGTCATAGCTTTTCCTATTGTGCTTAAAAGGAATTGGTCTGCAACAACACATGGAGCCCGACTTTTCTCTTACAAATTCACCATGAAATTATCTGAATCAATGTTGTTCTCCTGCACACAGGGTTTTCTTCTTATCCCTGGAGTCTGTAAGAAAAAACACAGGGAGTCACAGTACTCTTTTTACCCCTTGAAAGACAGGTTGGCTGAAACCTGGCACTGTATCCAACAAAGATCATGTCTTTTGTTTGGGGTGGTAGTAGCTTTTGATACCTGTAAGGGGCGCTGGTGTCTCACTGATGACCAAACGCTCCTTCGTGTTAGAAGAACTTTTTTGTTTCCAGCTCCTCATGTGTCATGTATACTGAGAAATTGCCAGGGTCAAGTAACTCAGTACTCAAGACTACAGTTCTGGCAGCTATACTTAATCTGGGCGTTGTGTTTTTTTATTTCCTATAAATAAGCCACAAGCCATGCCTTGCAAACCCTCAGACAGATATTAAAGGAAAGCAGAATACCAGAGATGAAGTTCTTCCACAGCAGAGAGAGAGAGAGAGAGAGAGAGAGAGAGAGAGAGAGAGAGAGAGAGAGAGAGAGAGAGAGTAGAATCCATGGAAAGCAAAAGCAGGAAAATATAAAATCAAAGCCATCTTTGTCTCTCCTTCTAAACTCCCAACACAGCACAGGAGAAAGCAAAGTGTTTGCCTGGCTCCTCATAATTCTCTACAGGTTGCCGGTCCACTTGAGTGCACACACATGTTCCTCGGAGCAGCTTTGATTACAGTCGATGCTGACCTTTCCACACGCTCTTTCTTGAATTACTTTTCAGCTTACTCAGCTGACCCTTTGTAACTTGACTGAGAGGATTATGATGAGGGAAGGATGCAGCATGTGACTAAAGTGGGGTCAGATGGTGGACTTGTCCAGCAGGACCAGTGTCACAGAGGTTAAGGTTTAGTGTTAGGGGGACCAGGGTTATCTTGAGGTTTAAGAGAAAACACAGAGGTTGAGATATAGAAGGGGCATCCTGCTCCATTATCTGTTCTCTTGTCAGCCACCCCCCCAAATCTAACTCAGCAATCCCAGGCTTTACATCCATGACCAGCTTTGCTGTTTGATCTCCAACTCTTGTTTGCAGAAGAGCTTGAAGGCCCCCTTCTGCAAACGTAACCTAAACCTTCACCCCACAAAGACCTCTCGACCCCCCTCTCGTTCTGCCAAACAGAAAGTAGACCATCCACCACTGTGACTGCTTTTACACACTAGTGAGCGCATGCAATTAGTTCAGATGAGGTAATACACCCCCGTGTCCGGAAAAGTGTGGCGTTCATTCTTTATTAGATTGTAAAGTAGTTTAATATGAAGTTTCACGCTCAAGTTTACATGAACAAAGAAATTGGGGTATGAGGAGACACACCGGGCAGGAAATCTGAAAATAAATGCTCAATGCAGTAACCTGGTTATTGCAAAATATATGTTTAAAAAATATATTGTTAATAAACAGTTGGATATTTAAGCCTGTTATTCACAAGAGCATGGGTATTATGCTGCCATTTGCTAAAGTACACAGTAATAATAACGATAATAATACAAAATATGTATTAAAAAAACAGGAAAGCACTCTGACATATTTTGGTGGTGTTTTGGTTCAATATTGTAATAAAAAAATAATATAAGATTTCAGTATTGGGGTGATAAGAGACTGACAGTAGATCAACCAAAACAAAGTAAGAGCTATTAAAAGATAATGAAATTGAGTATTGATTATGAGCAGAAGATAAAACTATTACAAACAGAACACTAGGGCAGTCTTAGGCTACAGGGAAATTTAAGGAAATACAGAAATAATATCTTTTTTTTAAGAAAAAAAAAAGATGTTGCATGCATTGGGACCGACTCAAATCCCTGTGTATTTACACACTTTATTCTGTATCTGTTTGTTTGATCATTTTTAAACCATTTCCATGGATCAAAGTAAGACAGTTAAGCAGTTGTTTATAGTCCGCCATGTCAACCTCTTTTGAAATATCAAACAAATGGTTAGACAGCCTGTTAGGGGGCAGAAATAACGTCAGAGGAGTAGAAATACATAATTGGACACTAATTTGTCTTGAAACCAGACGCAGAGCAACTATTTGTAATTTCCTCTTAAAGCCAGTATGGAGTGCTTTTTATGTGTCTGTGTACAGTCCCCAATTACAAGCATTCACTGTGAAATGATGCATGGTGATGCATGGTAACACATGATCAAAATTTAAACTTTAGACTTTTGTTTCACCGCTGTTATTAAATGGTGAAAAGTTTCCTCAACTTTCCTCAACTATATGGTGACCCCTCTGGTATTCAGTTTGTCTCAGTCTGAGTTGACCCAGTTTCAGTCCACCTCAGTCTAAACCACTTTCTCCTTCTCCTCTGCTTGTGCGTCACTGTCTTCGGTTGACGTCTCTTTACAAGTCTTTGTCTTCACTTCTCATTGGCTCAACGCAGCAGTATTTCATCATCATCATCATCATCATCTTGTTATTTTAACTGTTTGCCAACTGTCATTTTCTTGTTTAATATTTATCAGTTTAAATTAGTGTAATATGAGTTTCTTAATAAATGTATTTATTAATTATAACTAGCCAAATGTACAATAATATGGTGAATCCAATAATTTTACTGGTGTTTGATGTTGAATCTTGTCAACTCTGCATATTGTACATGTAACATAACTGTGTTCTTATTAAGACTAGATTCATTGTTTAAAACTTTAATATTATATATACAGTGCTTAATAAATATATCAGACCGTACCCCATGTAAGGTTTATACCACAGTTGCCCTAATTTAAAAGTATTAGTAATGACCAAAATTATTTTATGTTTTTGTTATGGTTAATACACCAGTATGTAGAAGCTCTTTCACTGAAATTATATTTTATTGCTAAAATAAAATTATTATTTCTACACAAGCGATTTTGAAATGTACTGTTTTCCAAAAAAAATCAAAAACTGAAAAATTAATAAAGCACATGAATATTTCTTAATTAAGGTGTCAGATTACTGCACCGAAAAATCAGTTTTATTGGTTGAATATTGTGCTTAATTCATTTCTGTTTTTCAGAGAAACCCAGTGAGCCGGCTAAAATTTGGGTATAAAAAGGGGAATTCAGTTTGTTATTTCCCAAATAAATAACAATCACATTTTTAATTGTAAACAAGATTTTGAAAAATGTGTAAAATATATTCTTTTAAGGTGGTCCTTTTAATAGCTGACATACAATTTTATTATGATGAAACATTTTAAACACTGATTAAAGTTTATAATTAATCAATTTAATCTCCCAACTCTGTGTGGGACTGTTAATCTGTTACTCTCTTAACTACAGATTAAATTTACACTTAAATTTCAGGAAAAAACTCTTCAGTGATAATATGCTCCTGTCACACCACAATCCAAAGTAAAATAAGTAAAGTAAAGCTATTTGTATACCAAAATATAGACTGACTCCTAAATGAGAGTTTAATTAATATGACCTAAGGAACCCTGACGCTGCTTTAATAGCTTTATGTTAATGATTTTCCTATGGCAGTGGCAGTTGTATATACAGGTACTAATGAACTCTTAATAGTGTTACATCTAACAGCCTCTGAATGATTCCACTAACTGTTTTATAGCCGTGTGGGCAGAACCCTAATTGGGGACTTGTGGCAAAGAGCTGCAGTTCACAGCTCTTCACAGGTTTAACAACCTGCACAATGCAAATGAAAGACAAGTGCTGCAATTTCAATTAATTAGATATAAGGTAAACATCTATTGTTAATTAAAAAGAAAACTCATCATACAAATCATCAAAATCATACAGGAATGACCACGTTAAAGACATTTTCAAAATATAATGTGAAAATTGAAAAATAAGGACATCATAAAATATTTTTTGGTTGTGACCAAAGGCTCTTTCATTTCACAGGCTTCCAGAATAGATAAACTGGAAAATGCAAGTGTTTAAAGTTTGTGGATTTAGAGAATTATTTTCTTATATAACTGTGTGCAAAGAGGGGGTAAATTTAATGTGCAAAACACAAACGTTACACTTGTTTGTGTGTTTTGAATAATTGGAAAATTGTGCCAATATAAAAAGGCCTGGATGCACAGACTAATTTAATTTGAGTATAATCCTGTAACCATGGGGGAGTCAAAAGATAGAAGATTAACTGTAGAGGAGGAAAAAGTTTTCCTCTGGCTGGGGGGGCGACAGTTCCCCTGCTGAGAAACGGCCGAGGTGTGACAGAGGGGATTCCTAAGCATAGAACAAAAGGCAGGCACTTTGATTTGAAGAGCAGTGGTAGTCAGTGCACACACACACATACACACACACTAGTCTTCATGACTTCAGAGGACATTGCATTGACTTACATTCATTTGCTGGAGACTAATTCTAACCTCAACCATAATTACTAGTGCCCTAACACTAACTCCGACCCTAACCTCAGCCTAATTAAAACATGTCTTCACCTTAAAATGTAGTAATTAACATTAGATGACTTGATTTTCTTTCCCCACAAGGAAGACACATCCCAATAATGTGACTGTAAACAGATTTAGGTCCCCACAACATAAGGAATACCAGGTACACACACACACACCTCTTCTTCTTAGGACACTGCACTGACTTCTATTTATTTGAACCTTAATCATATCCAGTCAATGTTAAGTTAACCTTAACCAAACCACAATTCAATCTTAGCCCTAAACTTAACCAGTTCCTTAGAAATTAGCTTCTGCATCATGGGGACCAGGTCTTGGTCTCCATTAGGACTACTGGTGCTGACAAGCACACCTGCTCAGTGTTAATGCAAGAAAATGTCCTAAATGGATAACAGATACAAGTACACACACACACACACTAACCACAATCCCTGATCCTGAGCAGCCCTGCCCTCAGGTCTCAGCCAGTTGAAAGACAGGGGAAACTCCAGATGCTTCCCAACAGTTGTGGCTGTGACTTGGAAGAAGATGTAGGCAGTGGAAGACTGGCAGGCGGAGGACAATGATAGAGGGTTGGAGTTTTATATTGGAAGGGAACAATTTAACAGCAGTGGCATATAGGCCTAATTTAATAGTAAAGCAATGCTTTTTTTGGCTGCAGGCCGCATCTCAAACAGAGAGACACAGGGAGAGAGAGAGAGAGAGAGAGAGAGAGAGAGAGGGCAGTTGCAGCAGCAGAGGTGGACGAGTGGGGTGAAAGGAGGTTCCAGATGGATGGACCAGTGAGGAAGAAGGGGGGGGGGGGGGGGGGGGGGGGTTCAAAAGAAAAATGACCCAGTCTGCTGCTGTGATGTAGCAGGAGGGAATGCAGGCAACATGTGGGGATCACAATGAAAAAAAAAAAAAAAGGACGTGGAGTGTTTCCATTTAAGCACAGACATTCTGGCTCTGAACGTAGAGCTCTGCTTTTAAATCTTATACTGTGTATTTTGCAGCACTGCAGTAAACCGTTTTGCCATATAGCCGGTAACCACGCAGAGGGTCCGTGGAAATGTCACTGGATACAATGCTGAGCTATATACACCTTTCATGATGCCTCTGTGGCTTTAGTGGTAGGCATAAACCTTATGACTGGGGTTAACTTCAGGGCTTTTAAAACATGATCCAGCCAAAGTCTCCCCCCCCACCACACACACACACACACACACAAACAGACAACCCCCTTCACAGCAGACAGACAGAAATGAAAACCCTTTACTCCTCACACACACAGACACTTACTTGCTCTCTGCTTCGGGGCCTGCTAAAGCCATTATGACTCTGAAAGAGATAGGATCGGCTCCTGGCAGACAGACAAATAGTTAGTTAGACAGTTAGATATACAGACAGTGACCTGCAAACTAAGAAACCTCTGTGCTCGGGACAGGCCGGCTAAATGTCTGGCTACTCTTCAGAGCCTCTCAGGTGTGACTGACCCGTCTCCTGTGTACGGCAGCCAAGGCGGCAGACAGGCACAGAGGTGTTTCTGTGAGCCTCGAGTTGAGTGAATATCTGCTCTATCTCTCCCGTCACAGGCTGCATATGCTAGAGAGAGCAACGCAAACACAAGCCAGATCTTCTTTCCTGCAGAACTATGCAGGCTTTCACTGAGTTAATGCATATTTTTAGTCTGAGCCAAGGTCAAACTTATTGCCAGAGACTTGCCTGACATGTTCATTTGCTCAGCATCTGATGACTAACTTTGCTTGCATGAGTCAATGACTTAAGCCAGAACACCAAAAGTATTGCACAAGGATTTCAAGAGAAAATGATGAATGCTGCGGTTTCTTAGCTCGCTCACACATACTGTACATACATCATTTTGTTGCACGAACACTGTTACATTGAGTCCGAACTCCACTGAAGAGCCCCCCCCCCGCACATGCTCACACACATATATGAACACGCTCTCACAGGGAACTCGTCTCCAAAATTGCTGATGGCTTGTTTTCATGAACATATATTATTTCCAGATGGAGGTCATGAATACAACCCGACGGAAACAAGTCGGGTGAAACTGGAAACTTAAAAAAACAGAAATGGTGGGGTATGGAGCTGAGTAAAAAAAAACAAAAAAAAACAATCCCTCTCCTCCCCCACTCAGTCCATGAACCTTTTTTTTCTTTAACAAAATAACTTATAATCAATTATATAAGTAGAGCTCAGTACCAACCATGAACACAAGTGCAGGAACACCACATCAACAAATATTTCACTATGATGCTAATATGACACAATACCAAAACTAAGATGCAAAAAAAGCAGCTCTACCTTCAAACCACCTCACGCGTTCCCAGCCCTCCACCTAAATAAACAAAGTCAGGAAAGAAAGGGAATACTTTGAGACTCAAGTGAGAATACAGAAACTATGCTGTGAAGACCTCGTCTGGGACAACCGCAGCACATGGTGCTGATTCAACAACCCCAAGCTTGAGTTTAAAGAAAGATGCATTTTCATAGACTGAATAACACACCGCACACTAATGAATCTATCACTACCCTACTTTTGTGATGCGTTTCAAAGCATTTGGATATTAAAAAAAAAAAAAAAAAAAATTTAAGCCAGAACATCCATTAGCTCCTGCCAAGACTCGACAGTCAGACGCCAGCCGCTGATGTGGAGGAGGATGAAAAACAGCTGTAAGTTTTAATAAATCAAAGCTTATCACTGGTAAGAAATTCAGTGGGGGTGAACCATGTTATCGATGTGAAGACAGAGGTTATGTTGTATGGCCAGTTCAGTTAGGTAGAGGTTGTTTTTCCAGATTCTCAACGTACAACTTGGGAGAAGCACAACAAATTTAAGGAGCAGGGGAAGTGAAAATATGACGTGGAAGCACACTGGAACACTGGAAAAATTGAGGAACAGTCAATCTAGTTGGAAAAACAGGGGTGTAAAACTGATTATCTACCATTTATGGTGTTACAGTATGGGTCACTTTTGTTACTTGATTCCAGGCTAGTGATTTCCCCTGATTTCCAATCTATAAGGTTAGTAGCATCTAACACCATCTGTGTGATACATGTTTTTCCTATAATTATACCTTAAAACTATGCCTTAAAAGTAGAAGTAGCTCTTTAGCGGACATCTCTACTAAAGGTGCTAGATTTCTCTTCCGGATCATTACAAAAATCTAATAGTTTCTGTCTTGGGCCATATCCTGCATCCTCAAAGTATTACACAAGGATCTATCACTCATTTTTTCGAGTTGTGCTACTCACAAACAGACAAACAGGACATTGACAAAAACACAATCTCCTTGACAGAGGTAGTTCATCACTAATATTGCAAAATCTTAGTGACGAACTATTACAGCTGCTTGTCATATGACTTTTTGTAAAACAAAAATGCAAATAAGCTCATTCCAGAAAATATCACTTTTTAAAGTGTATGTGCCCCTCCCTCACACATCCACACACACACAGTCCCAGTCAGACTTGCTGTGTTGGTCGAGTGAGCAGGTTTTGCCTTTATCTAATCTGACTCAGACTCCTAATCTCCAGAATCAGACTCTAATCAGCCGGCTTTGTCCAGACAAAAAGGGGCCAGCATGAACCTAAGAGGACCCCGAGGCCTCATCACTGTCTCAGCCATAAAAGTGTAATTTGTGGACAGAACATGTTCTTTCAAGTCAGTGGTATGGTTGAATGGTAAAGGAATCAAAACCCAATTTTTTTGCAATCTAGTTTTCTTTTCCTCTTTTCATTTTTTTTTTTTAATTGCACAGCATTTTTGGCTTTATCTAACCAGAAGCTTGATGTTATCAATATGAACTGATGTTTTATTGAAATGACTAACCATTAAATAGTTTTAAGGTTTTTATGAACCAAAAAGACCTAAATTAAGATTAAATATTTATTTTTTTCAATCAGTGTTGGAGCTTTTGGGTGAAGAGCGGGAATGATAGGTTACAAAAGACTGGCGACTGTCAGGGGTGGACATATTTAGCACCAGAGATTCTGATGAATCTTCACCCTACAAGTCCTGACCTTACAAATCCTTAACTTCGGTTTGCCACCCTGCAGTCCTGTTATTATCTCAGCCTCACCAGGTTCCTCCTGGCAGGCACAGATGGCAAGCCCATTCGTGTGCAAACCACAGATTGAGCTGTGATTGTCCTGATGACTGCCTTTGTCCTACAGTAACACTGCCTCGCTCACCATGAGAAAGGGCCAAGTAAGTAAGCTAATTTACATGTATTAATTAAGGCTCATAATGAGCCCAGCATGACGCGGCATTTGAATGCATTCCTCTGGTATTGTGCAAACTCTGCGGAGCTCCGCAGGTTTGCAGTCTCACCCACTGAGATGAGCTACAGATTGTTGATGTGGGGCCACACGAATAGATAAAGGACTTAAACACACACAAAAACAGGTCGGTATACACAAGTTTCACCTCCCCCATCACGCCCACACACACACAAAGGTGCTAATGAGTTATAAATAAATATCTGTTCATTATAAAATAAAAAGGCAAATGACCACAACAGCAAAAGCAATAGATTTATATCATTACAAAAGGAAAACTGTACAGTTACAATTAGTGAAGTAGAAAAAAAAAAAAACACTGACGTGAATAATTTTTCATTGAAAAATAAAAGTTTCACCCACAAGGTGCATGTAAGCTATAATGCACAATCATGTAAGAACATTTACATTTAATTGGAACATATAATTATTTATGGACTAAGGACTATTAACTAAGTTTACAAAAGTATGTAAAACAGACTTTGGAATGGTTTAAAATCAACTGTGCTCCTTGTTGATGTATAAATGCTTCGATGCTTGTTGTCATCTCATACCACAGTGCGGCTAAGCCAGGGAACCGTGGGGAAAAAAAAAAAAAACGACCGCAACCTCAGCGCATTAACATCAAAGTGTATTTCTATAAGAGCTTGTTTTCGTTTCTCGTCCTCGGTCTTCAAACACTGAGCTGCAGTGGCTGTTCTCATTACCTCTTTGGCTTAAAAGTCCAAGTACCCGGACCTGGCCTCTAAAGAAAAACCAACACACATGGCAAATAAAGACAAGGTAGGAAAAAAAATACATGTCAAGGGCACAAGGCTCTCCCTGCTTAATTGTACCTGAAGGGAAATCCCTTTAAATAGTAGTTGGCAGAGGCAGTGAGCTGGCAGGCAGATCAAACAGTCAGTGAGCAGAAGCCCTATAAATACATCACATTCACTTGCCTCACTTCAAACGTCTTCTCCCCCCCCCCTCCTCCTCCTCTTCCTCCTCTGCGCTTCTCCCGTGAACCCGCAGAGCCGAGCTGCGTTTAGCACGTTCACGAGGACGACGCCGTGTCGTACCTTAAGCGCAAAACTTTGGTTTGCTTCACATCACCGACTGCATGTTATCTCTCGTCCCACTCCACAGTAACTCCAACTAAATTTTAAACAGGACTGCTCTTTTGGTTGCTCACGTCACACAGGGGAAGTCTCTGAAGCTTTGGTTTTCTTCACGTACACCTCTGATGTCCCATCAGGCACCAGATGACTGAAGCTGCTCCTGAAAGAAGCCAGGAGGCGTCCTGTAATACATGAAACACACACACACACACGCACACCAAAAGATAAAGTGAGAAAGAAAAAAAGAACCATGTTTGGCAACACGACTGAAACAACACGCTCCGACTTGATTCCCTTAATGACATATGTATATTTAAAAGCTTCATCGTAGGATTTAAAGTGTGTTTACTCAGCAGTCTCAGTCATGTGACCAACATGATTTCACTGGCAATGTTGAGACATAATTATTATAGAAATGAAGTACAATTCTTTTATTTTCAGCCCCCTCCAAAGAAAATCGCCTACATTTTACACACATTTAAATGTGCTGTGCAGTACGCAATCACCTGACTGTCTGAACTGTTGTTTTCATTAACGGAGAACAAGCCTTTTATCTGGAAATCAGGCGTTGGGTCAGCTCTACGGAGGCCATCATTTTGAACCACCATGTTTTCACCAACTAAACATCTTTTGAGTTTTGATGCTCGCCGAAGACTATGTACAGTTGCGACTATGTACAGTTGCGACACGCAACTTCACCAATTCATACTGCTAAGGTTTAACCACTGTGGCTTTAAGACATGCAGAGTATAAAAACTAGAGGCCAACACAAAACTGAAAAAATGGATCACATGACAGCAGAGAGAGAGAGAGAGAGAGAGAGAGAGAGAGTGTATTTCTGGCTCTACAAACCTGTCCATGTCTTCTGTCCCGTCAGAGTGAAGCTGTTGCACTGTGAATGGGAGTTACAGACGTACGCAGCCTCTCTGGCACTGGAGACCGACAGCACGCAGCCCTGCTGGCTGTACGATGGCCAGCAGCGGTACTCCACATTCCCAGAGGTTCCCATTCCTCGGATCACATTGTAATCTGACCACAGAAGGAGAGATGGCACTTCATTAGACGAGTCTATGCGGCTTTAATGATCCATGAAAAGGACTAACCCCAGCCCCCCCCACCCCACCCAAAACACAGTGTAATACAGAATAAAAACTCTACAGTAAGACAATTAAAATGATCAGCAAAGAGAACAGGTTGTAAGAGATACTTCTCACAACTACAGTACAGATCCCCCACTGGCTTAAAGAGATACTATGGTATATCATGTACATTCTTTTGTTGACAAAATTATTTTTTTCCTTTCCTTTTATAATTTGCAATTGCTTGCAGTTATTTTCTGAATGCTTTAGTCTAGTTTTGTGTAACCAACAGGGTGGAAGCCCACAACATTACATTCACATGAGCAAAAACCAGCAAATTCCTAAAAAAAAAAAAAAAAAAAACCATCCCTATTTGACTAGTTTTAGTTTCTGTCTCACAATCAGTTGCTCTACACTAAGGAAAGAAAATGACTTCACCTTCCTCGCGCCCAACATTTGTGTTCATTCATCATTATAATTCTTTCAGTCAGACTTCTGCTGGATCTGGTCGTAAATCATCTGCTACACATTAGCAGGGGCCATGAGAAAGCAGCACAGGCACGCACACACACACAGACATATATACATACACATATATACAGACACATACAGTATATACACATGCACACAAGCACACACAGGCACGCACACAGGGATGGACAAAAGCCTGGTCTGTGAGTTCGTATGGAGGAGGCACTCTGTTACAAATTGTTAACCTTCCTAAATGGCAGGGGCTGGTGTGTGTGTGTGTGTGTGTGTGTGTGTGTGTGTGTGTGTGTGTGTGTGCGTGTGTGTGTGTGTGCGTAGGAGTATTGTTAGGAGGAAACAGACATGAGGGTCTACACTCCAAGTCTCAGAAAAGGGAACAAGGAGAGGGAGAATTTAGACGATCCTTCTCTTGGGAGGAAAAAAAAAAGAGGCCTATTGAGGAGATACAGAGTGGCTGCTGGTCTCAAGTATTTGTGGAGACAGAGACACTTACTGTAAATAGAGGACGTCTATGTTACAGATGGATTGCAATCAGTCTTAGTATGCATATTTGTGTCCAAGAATATGTATTTATATTCCGGAGTGCACTCAGGACCTAAAGAAATAAAAATCCTTTCTTTTTTAAAAAAAAAAACTAAACTAAACTTATACTTGTGGCAAAAGCCATTTTAAGAAACCTCCTTAAGCTAGAATCTTGACTAGATTAGTTGATCAAATCACAGATGATCTCAGCTGTGGAAAACTTTCATCCACATGTCCAATGAATCTCCATCTGTCAGCAATTTCAAATTAAAACCGGGGACGAGAACAAAATTTTTTTTTTTTTTTTTTTTAAATACACACACACACACACACACACACACACACACACACACACACACACACACACACACACACACACACACACACACACACACACACACACACACACACACACACACACACACACACATTGTTACACTGCACTGCTCTTTGAGCTGAGTTGCCATTTGGCTTCTAGTTTTGTATTTTGTATATTTGGCTACGATTCAGATTTTTTTTCTCTCTCTCTCTCTCTGCTTTTACACGAGACATGTTTATTAGCCCATGTGGTTTTTAAGATATAATTGCAAGAACTTTTGATTTTATTTTCTCCTCGGATTGTTTGAACATTTATAGCAGTTTTTTTTTTTTTTTTTTTTAAATTTGGGCAGATCAGCTTCTTGTTCCTTTTTTTTAAGTTGGAAGAGAAGTTAAGTCCACTCACACGCGTGTCTTAGGCGTGATTGAACAACTAGTTCTCATCTGACCTGAGACTGATTGAGACAGTTACAACCAATTTTCTGAGACATGTTGAGACAAACCAGCAACACTGATGTGGAAAAGTCTGCTGTATCCTCTACAGAAACTGTATTAAATGATATGGATGGCATATTTTCTATAGGAGACGGAAAAAACACCCACACTTTTTCCTTTTTTTTGCATACACAGTTTCACACTTCATTGCTCTGATTATTTGCAGCTTTATCCACTTTGTTCTGGAACTGCTAGTAACAACCTTATAATGACGTACTGAAAGGTTTCTGACAAGACTGAAGGTAAGAATGTTTCAGTGTTAAGTAATCTGAATAAAATGTCCAACCGCTCTGAAGTGGAGAATTCATAGGAGATTAATGTATCTGACTATATCTTGGTTTGGAAGAGTTTTGATGTCCACCAGCAGAGACACCAACAAGAAACTTAATCATTACCGAGTACAGAAGCTGATGTTTTAACCTTCAGAAAGTGGCAGTGTAGCTGATTTTTTTCCACATTTCTTTTTCTATAAAGAAATTAAGTCAAAGCTGCAGCTAGCTTTAGTCATATTTTTTGGATAGTGGACAATGGATAGTTTATGTGAGTGGTTATTTTATTTAAATAACTAATAACAGGAAAGCAAATAAGCCTGTGAACATTAAATGATGAATAAACAAAACTAAATAACTTTCTCAGTGCAACAGCTTGGTACCAGTGTAAAAACAGTAAAACCCTAAATAAACAAGATTGAACATGTGATTTTTTTTTTAAGCATTAGAGGTGCAAGTACAACATTTTTGGATGCTTTTTCCAGTCGCTGGCTTCCTGCTGCTGTATTTGTTTCTGGACAAACTTTGGAAAAGTGTCTTTTCATTTAACTCTCAAGGAAAAAAAAAGAGTAAATGAATATTTCCAGTGTTAAACTATGAGCTCAGCTAAACTAAATGACATGCAGACTAAACACAAATGTGACCAGGTTTGGGCTTGACCTGAAAACTACTGTTTCAACAAATCCTGAAATATGCCAAACCAAAATACACACACATCTCATGACACATACACTCTCAGCAGCGGCAGCGGCAGCAGAAGCAGCAGCTCATGGCACCGACTTGTGAAACTAAAACATTCTCTCTCCATGTCAGCCTCGGCGCCCAGGCCTCTTTACCCTGAATCTGTGATTAAATTCACAAAGCGCTGCTGTATAAACAGTCCTGCATCTGGGGGACGGAAAAATCTCACCACAGGAACGCAGGCCAGTCAGTCTGTTATTAATATTTCATATGGCTGGAGTGGAGGGCAGTTGGAGGGAAGAAATGTGAAGGACTTTTAGTGCTGCTGAAATTGAAATATTTTCGAACATCAAACATTTTAAGTTGGACAAAACGTTTGTGACCTTAATATTTAATCAACCTGAAAATCAAAAGAACTAAATACATTTTTTTCTGGTGTGAAGAGGAACTAGACTTGCATTTTTATTTTGGTTTTGTCAAATGTGCAAGGACTGTGGTTTCTGAGCCAAAGACATACAGGATTAATCCCACTTTGTTGGTTTTGTCCATTCATTCCAGCCGCCTAATAAACCTGTCAAAACAGTCTGACTGGGAGAAACATCCCCCTCCCCCCTCATTTTTTTTTAAAAAGGTACATAATGGAAGGTGGAGTCAGCTTTCAGTTTTCAGTGATTAAAAAAGGCCAAGTATTCAAGAAAAAAAAGCCTACATGAGGGCCCACTGTACTTCATATAAAAAGAAGCGTTCATTGCATAAGCTCTTACCTCTGATTATTGATGGAGGCAGGTTGTCCAGGTGCAGGCCAGACTTGTAAAGGAGGAGGATGTGTTCAAAGGCCTCCAGTGTCTGATTAATGTCGGCTTTCAGCTCCCCTAGACACACACAATACATGGAGTCAAACTCACCACAGGCATAAAGTCATCCAATATAGGTGATTTATTTCCCCCATGCTACTGTCTAATCCGTGTTGTGTGATCTCAACTGATAACAACTTGTTTTTACTACATGTCATGAAGTGTTTCTCCAATCTCATTAAAAGAGGCGCGTGCATAAAGTGAAGCGCTTAATTACACGACTCCAATAACGGAATGATTTACTTTTCTTCAAGAGTTAGTGCCCTGTCATGTCAAGACGTCTCTCGTGCTCACCTGTAGAGTTCATGATGCGGTTTACCAGGTGTGTGAGGCCGGGCGGAGCCTGGTGAGGCAGCAGGTAGGTGAAGAAATACCTGCGGCCAAGCAGACACAACTCACTGAGACAGACAGAAAAAACAAGGCAAGCCCCATCACATAGTTCCCGCAGAACATGACTTGTCTCACATTGGTGTTAAAACAAACAGTTCATAAAGCTGTCAAAATTCTGAAGGCATTTTAAAGGGCAAATACTCCTATTTTTTCAACAGGAACCACTAATTTCTTTAACACATCTCCATCTAACTGCACATTTTCAGCTGTGTGTCTTCACCGTCAGTGACAGTTTGGATGTAAGCCGAGGCTATATTTGTGCAACTATCCATAAGTTGATAAACTGTCACTTTTCTTACCTATAGGCATTATAAATGTTCTTCTTCTCATTCAAGCCCTCGCACACTCCCTGTGTGGAGCAGGGAAGAGTGAAGTTCCTGTGCGGAAACTGAAGGGTGCAGTCTGCGTCACTCTGACAGGTAGTCACCTCAGCACTGGCATCATCCAGATCTGTGAGCTTCAGCTCACCGGCCACAGTAACAAACTGCCGGGGCTGAAAGTCCAGCAGAGCCACGGAGCCCAGAGGAGACTGGGAGAGGAAGTGGAGGAGCCGGACCAGGTCCAGACAAACCTGGGAGGAAAGGGGACACACGCCAAAGTCTGGATTAGCTTTGTTTGTTAAGCACAGAAACAGCCCAGGAGTAGCATATTTATAATAAATAGATAATTGTTACAGTCTGAAATTGTTTGCATTTACCATTTTGGACTTTTTGTATTATTGCTAATTTAATTTTTTTGCCCCATGACAATGCAATCTGAGACTTGTTTTGCATTATTTTTAATATTTTACATTTAAAATTTAGGCTGCAACTAACTAATTATTTTCATTTTGCTTGAATCATTTTTAAATCAGTCATTTGATTAATAAATTCTGAAATATGCATAATGCCCATTGTAATTTACTATATTGAGTATTAATTTTGACATTCAAAATCTTTGAAACATTAAGTATGCTATGAAAAAACACAGAAATCCACCAAAAATTGACAATAGAAAACTTAAGTTAAAAAGTAGTTTTTCTTGTTCCTTTCATGTCGTGCACAGTAAGTCAAGCATTTTTAAAAAAAAATCATGTAGAAACCTAATTAATTCCTTGCGTTAAACACTGTTGTGACATGTTGAAGAATATAATTAAGTTTCATGATAAAAAAAAAATCAATCTTGCAAAAAAAACCAGCCTAACTTGCTTGTAAACCATTTCAGCAACCACATTTGCAAATCATTTCCTCAGACTGTTTTTATAGTACTCTTTAAATCCTATTATAAAAACAGAACGAGAAAATAAGTACGCCACTAAAGGAAAAATAAAGGCATTAGCCACGCACTGACAGAGCATGAAATGATTTGGTCCCACTGCAAACATAGCTGCAGTGTTAGGTAATGCCGCGAGTCTCTTGGACGTCACTTGGTGGGATCGAAGCGCTGTAACAGCAGTGTTGGCTGAAACCAAACACCCTTGGATTACTGTAGCCTGCGCAGATGCAACGTAGCTGAAAGGGGCTGAGCGACTTGGGGGTGAGGGGGTGGGGATATTATGAACGGCTGTTTGAATGATGGAGCAAAGTGAGGCCCATGGTTGAGATGATACATGCGGACTGTGATGTTTCTCTTGCCAAATCCACCAAACAAAACGTGCATGTTCTGGTGACAGTCTGCTGTTTCACTCATTGTGTCTCTCTCTCTCTCTCTTTCAAACACATCCATGTGCAAAGACACACACAGGACCTACATACTTGGATCCCTGCAGTGTAAATTCAGTCTCTGTTGACTCCCACTGTGAGCATACCTGTGATGGGGGGTTGAGCTAGTCAGCTAGTGGAGTGTGTGAGAGAGAGAGAGGGAGAGATGACATTCCTAGCCTCCAGTGGATTAACTCCAGGACCCATCTCCATTTCAACCCTAGCCTGATCAAATACACTGAGGGACAGATGTCAGACCTCCAGGAGCTTCAAATGTCCACCTCTGACGGTTCTCAGTCGACCACTTCACTGCATCTTCAAGGCAACTGGACATTTGCATTTACAACTTCTGCTAAAATAAAAGCCAACTCCTTAACTTCTGGTCATACAGTATGTCACTAAGGGGAAACTTGGACTAGGTAAGGTAACATTAACAATTAAAACTTCTGATATTGATGGAAAACATCTACATTGTCCCTTGGTAGTTAACCCTGACAATTAGGCCTACAATTAAAGAGATATTTAAATTTCAGCGTTGTGAGGGGACAACAGCAGAAAACTGCTGCAACACTCTGTACACAGCCTCTGCTTAATTCTATAATTCACAGCTAAACACTCATGGTAACTTCTGCAGGCATCTTTGGCCGACAGCTTACTGGGAATACTTGGGCCGTGATCGTGTATGTAGTAAATTCAGAAACATTATTTTGGTTAAGGCCTGAAAACAGTTTTCCCACTAGTCGTTCAGAACTGAAGAAGCTTGTTGGATGAGAGGCGAAACGTCTCCAATTAAACTCAAGTGAGTCCAGATGTTCGTCTACAGTCGTGATAATGTCCACCTCCCTAATCTTTCAACCTTTTTTTTTTTTTTTAGCAAAGAGGAGCAAGGGTTCCACACGCATTATGAGCAACATGTGTGTGGGAGTGTGTGGACTGACAGAGTGTGTGTATCAAGGTTCAGAGTAGAAGTTAACGTGGCTTACCCTGAATCTGTCCTCCCAGGGGCTCTGGAGCAACTGGATCATCTGGAGTGGATTCCCCTGCTCCAAAATGACAGCAACTCGTCCTCTCTCTCCTCCCTGGCCTTTTCCTGCACAGTGACCCTTGAGCTGTGGAGTGGAGAGGAACTGTTAAGTGAGTCACAGTAAAAATGGAGCCAGTAAAACAATAAAAATAACAATAAAGAAAAGCATTATTTCTTCCATTTCTGTGTTGCATTTGTAACTCTACAATAATTACAGGCATAAGGTTCCAAAAGTTGCATGTGTGGGGGTAAAAGTGAGAGGACGTGATGTTCTGCCAGCCTCACTTAGCTCAGACTTGTGACAATAAAAATCACATTATAGCCAACTCGGGACTGTGGTCTGCTCACTTGTGAGTTGAATGGAGCCGTGGGACACACTGCTGTCACGCGTCTGCTGAATGTGAGCAAGAAACCCATCTGTTTAGTTCAAACTCGTTCTAAATTGGGCTGTGATGATTTGAGTGAGTAAGTGCTGGAGGGTTTCAGATGCAACCATGGATAGCAGAGAGGACAGAGGCGCATTGTCAGCTCCTGCCAAACTGGACCCAAAGGTCAGGATAGGGTCACTGAATTTAATTTAATTACATGGGAAAGTCCTGCAGAGCGAATGAGGCCTTTATTGCACTTCACTGTGACTGAGACAAAGGAAAATATGAGTAGCAGAGCATGGATTATGGAAAACATTACATGAGTATTTCCAGAGGTGAAACATGGGCAGTATAGTTACGGAAGGCCCACACATTACTCAACTTTGCGGTCAAATAAATGATCTTAAATTTTGTTTTGGCATTAAAAACTATTTTTATGATTGCAGAAACAGCTAAATGTATTATTTATATATATATATATATATATATATATATATATATATAAATAATACATTATAATACATATACACACACACACACACATTTTTGCAGCACGGTCCCATTCAATTTAGATAAATGTCAAACTAACACACAAGTTATTGTCTTATCAAATTTCTCATTCAACTTTGGTTTAAGGAGAAAAGCAATCCGCAATTATCGATAGTACAAAATCACAATGACAACACAATGCAAATGAAATCGGTAACCCGTCTAATAATACCGTCGGCCCTAATAAATTATCTGGTTTACGCAGGAAAACAAACGGGACACTTCACCTTGATGACATTTGGATGCTGCAGCCTCTGCAACAGCACTATTTCTTTCTGCAGCTTGTAGGACACGAGCTCGCGGCAGCCCGCTGCGTCTTTAAAATCCTCCACGCACTTCCCCATGTCTATCCCCTGCTCGTTGACGAGTTTTAAGGCCACGGGTTGACCTCCGGCCAGATTCACTTTGACAACCAGTTTGGTGTATCCAGAGCCGAGGATCTCCACCGCCTGCATGTCCACCAGAGAATCACAACCCATTCCATCCAAATGCGCTTTCCTGGAGCCATGCGTGATCTCATCCCACAGATTATAATCCACATTAGTGTCAAACTGTGGGGAAGGTAGAGTCCCATGCGATTGCCCGTTTTCGTCGTTATCATTATCGCGAAGTAAAAGCAGCGGAATAATTTCTTTGCGCCTCTCGTTGATTTGGTGAATCAACGCCCCGCGGAGCAGCGTCAACTCCTCCTCATCATCAGCAGCAGCAGCAAAAGTTGCATTAGAAAAGTGCGATATTCTGGCTCCAAACTGCTGCACGCTGCTGATCAACAGGGACACCAGGATTGAGAGGACCACGAACGCCAGCAGGGCAGCCGCGCGTAAAGAGTTGGCCATCATCGTGGCACAGCTGCTGCCGCTGCTGCGGAGAATGCGCACGGCCGCAGGCTGAGGCTCCGACCACCGCTGACTCCAAGTGTAACAACTCCTCCAAATTTTGTGCAGAAGACGCGATCAGCTCCTTGTTTCCACCTCCCGGTCAACTCCCTCTGGAGGTGTGTCCTGTGCGCTCGTAACTTTACACCCGCCGAGCAACTTAGCAGGAGAGCTCGACCTCATGTTGTCACTCACTCCGCGCGTTAAAGAGCCTCCCGCAGCTGATCTGAGTATCTAAATCAATTACGCTGGCTGATAATAATCCAATTAAGCCTTTTTATTTGAAACTAAAACAGAAAAAATCAAAACAAACAAACAAGCAAAAAAACAAAACAAAAAAACAATGACACCAATTTATTTATTTTACATTTGTGTAGACATTTAAGCCTTAAATATTCTTGTGAGTGTGCTTACTAATTTATAAAACAATAGGGGTTTTATCAGGTTATAGAACTTGTGTCCACACAGTTTTCTTTTTCTTTCTTTTTTTTTTACTGAATGAGGGAAAAATCACAAGCAAGAAGCCCGCTGTCACCTGCACAATCTGCCCAACAGGTGGCAGCAAAATCCCTTTCATTTCTCCCAGTGCAACATCAACGCCTCCCTGTTTTGCCAAGTGTCTGCATGTGAGCAGCATTAACTCAGGACAGATGTTGATGAGCATTTATTTTATAGCCTAATGAAGAAAGGAATAGATTTTGGTGGTGATTCTGACACAGTGGAGCTGAGTCTTATGTCCTTTGTGTGCCCTGTACTGCAGCTGTCCAGCACGAATTCCCTTGTGGGAACAATAAAGCATTTGATCTGATTTTGATATAAAAAAAGAGTGGCCTTGGCAAAGGTTTGCACCCCCCCCCCCCTTTCTCTAGTTTCTTAAAGGTCCAGTGTGTGAGAATGCGTGATATCTAATGGTGAGACTGCAGAGTGCACACCCCTCCCTTTTCCTAAGTGCATCAGGGGAATACGGTGGCCTACTGTGGAAACATGGCAGCCTCAGTAGGGCAAGACCTTTACCTAAGGTAGATATATATAAAGCTTCTAAAACTATGAAAACTGTTTTTTTTTTTTTCATTTAAAGCTGTACTTTTTATCTGTTAATTTGATTTCTGCCAATGACCGACCTTAACGTTACATATTTGACCTTTCATGATAAATTATCAGATGTGTAAGATCCGGTTTCCACACTGCAGCCAATAGTGTTGTTGAAGCTGTATGTGTTTTCATACAACCGAATTTCCCAGATGTGTAGGCAGCACTGAGGCTGTAATGAAGCGTTTCCCAGAAATCTGCCACAGGAAATTACCATGGCTGTCGCCTCAGCCCCAGCCAGAAGCCAAACCCCCACCGCTCTTCAGCCTCTCATTATGTGTGTGTGTTAGTTAATCAGTGTCTGAAGCGAGCAAGGCATGAACCATGTCAGCTGCAACACAGGCTGTTCGAAAAACTACATGCCAGGCATCGCCACAGCAGCCTTTATATGAGCCCAGTACACACATAAATACTCAGACTTGAGCATGATGTACACAGATGCGCTCAGATCTTATCATGTTAGTCAGATTTTCACATCATAACTTATTGACCCCTTAAAGGTCCAGTATGTACAATTGAGGGGAAATTAATTTAATTAGACATTCAGTATATTACAGATAAAATTCACACAGAATGAGCTTTTTATATTTATATATATTTATATCAAGATTCAGCTCTATAGAGACCAACATTTTAGTCAACCATATATTTACAATAGCCCATAGTGGACAAATGAAACATCTTTTTTGAGTTTTGGTGCTACACATGTTCTCCAACACACTTGGACAAAAAGGGTGAGGTGAGGGACATTCACCTGCAACATGCAGCTTTATCAATAAAGGTTGCTAAATTTGACACACTGTGCCTTTAAGATATACAGTAAATGAAGTAACCCATGCATCTCCACTTTCTTTGCCACTTATTTAAAACCAGAACTAAAACTTCGATCAATCCTACAAAACCTTCTTTGTCTTCTTTCAATAAATCACCTCCCCTCCTTTTTCTCCCCAACATGGTCCCTCAGAAAGAAGGGCCCAGTGCCATGATTCATATTTATAACCATAGCCAGACCAGCAGTTGCCTCATTAGCAGCAGATCGCATGGGTCTGCATCACACTCTCTCTTTTCTTCTAAGTCGTATGGCCTTGCTTTGCTCTCTTCTTTCACTTAATAAGGAGCCTGAAGCCATATTCTTTCTTACTCTCCTTTTCTCTCCTTACTTTGTTGCTTTTAAAGAGCAATATCATCAACCACTAAAAATGTTTGCCCTAGTTTGTTTTTGTTGTGAACCATTAAAGATTTATTTGGCCATTACGCAAACATATAAATCTGAAAAGGGAACCATATCATTATAAAAAGAATGCTGTAGATTCTCAAATCTCCTTTCCTTTTGTGCAGTCCACATTCTGCAGCTTTGATTTGTGAGTCTCTTTATGTGCACAAACGGCAACAAATCAGAGAGGGTTTTGAGATGCTGCATGAGAGGATTTATGATTTCTGCGTACTTCTTATAAATGAACTCCAGTTCATTTCAGCAACATTGACAAGTAGACCTCTGCATAGAAAATGTATTATTTTATTAATGGCTAATTACTAAATATACGGTCCAAATGGACCAAAATAGTCCATCGAACCTGGAATCCTATGGTCACAAATCTTTAAATTTACATTTTATTACAATGAAAAACTTTATTGCAATGAAAAAAAATTTCATTGTTCAATAAGGTTCCAGACCTGTTAACATATTGTGTTTACAGTAAAGGTATGTATATTAAGTTGTAACCATATGTCTTTTATTAATGATCAGTAAATAATTGGCTCTTGAAGGATAAGACACTGCGGACTAATACCTGGGTTGCCAGGTTGTGAAAACCTCTATTTAGTGTTTGACTTCTCTAGTTTGGTAGTGCAGTAGTAATGTCAGTTAACCATTAACAAGTGCTGATGACTTTCTACTGCAACCACCAGGAAGTGAGGCAACTACCTAACATGTCTACTTGATGTTTTTGCATTGCTGTTTTGCTTTGTTTTAACAGTTTTATGTTATATGTAATTTCGAAGGGCGATGTTTTGATGTTTAAATTGGGGGGTTTGATAGAAGACATCATGTTTGTCTGACAAATGTCAAGGCTTATACATGAATATATGAAGTATTACTAATTTGATCATTGAGCTGAAATCAATAAGCTGAAAATTTAAAATGTTATTTTGGTCACTGCAGTGAAATAAAAAAGAGAAAACTTGGGCTGAGATTAAAACCTCTTTTTTAGCCCTTGTTTTAATAATTGTCTACGGTGTGGACTTCTAAACATTTGCCAACAAACTAAGAACTCAGCTCAGTCATGGGCTATTAGTTTTCACAATGGTGTGCAGTCTCCTTTCTTGTTCGTATAAGATAGGGTAAGACAGTGATCCACAGTATCCTCCGCTCGCAGCTCCAGCACCGCGGCCGGTTGGACAGCGACCGCGCAGCGTCCTCAGCATCACCGCGGCTCCGCCAATCAGAGCGCAGCTCGAGGCAGATTAACCCACACAGCCCCGGTGGTTTTGAGTTGTGCGCGTGTGTGTCTGTGTGTGCGCGCGCGTGTCTGTAGAGCAGCCTCAAAAACAAGCTCGCCCATCAGATCCTCGTGGATCAGTGGTGCTGTTTTGTTTAAATTCACAAATAACGTGACAGTCTCTTTTCAGGTTTTTAAGGGCGAAGCAGGAGGAAGATGGATGCTTGCTCAGTAATAGGAGAGAGCACGGACGCGATAGTGATGGATGATTCTCCTTCAGATGAAAGGGAGATTCAGGAGGCATCTCAAAGGTGGGTGTCTTCTTTCATTTTCTTTTCTCTTTAGTTTATTTTCCCTCAACTGATTTAGGTAGGTCTACTTTTTGAAAAGATTAGTGGAGTAAAACAATAACATTTGTGTTTTTACTATCTTAAGGGCAGTGTTGCGCGCGTATGCTCAGTCCAGCTGTGTCTCTGCTGTGGACAATAGGACTATGAGAGGATATGTGCTGTTGTTATTTCCCATTACCTTCTGGTAATAATCTTTTCAGCATAACTGATTCCTATGTCTTTAGCATTCACTGTACTGCTGGCAAATACTAAATGATGCATTACATTTTGTTGACAACTAACTTCCCAGAATTATTTGGTAGTCACATAATTTTTGGGTCAAATCGCAAGCAATATATCATTAAATGAAATAGAACTGTGAGGGGTTTCTGCGCCTGGATATCAAACCATAAACCGGATTTTATGCTCTCATTCCTACCTTTGACAGATTTACAGATTGCAGTAAGGAGCACAAGTGACAGCAGCATACACACAATCTTTCTTACACTCACACTTTCATTGACTCAAGAACTGTGAGGCCTGCTCAGTGTCACCAGCCTCCTGCCTCGGTCACGCCGCCCCTCTGGGTCACTGCTGTGCTGCCACCCTGTCACTCACTCCATACAGCAGACCTGGATAAAAAATAATTCATCAAATGGTCACGAGGCTTCAAACATGAAAGTGTGGCTGGAAACAGCTGAGGCCTGCCACTCCTCAGATCAGCGACACGACACATTTGTGTCTGCCAGGATGAGGATTGTTTTTGTCTGCTTCCTGTGATTAAACCTGGCTGCAGAACCAGAGCTGGGTTTGCCTCCTGCATACAGACCAATTTAGTCATGTTTCTGTCTGCATGTACAGTACAGCACAGTTCATTGGCAGTATATGAGTTGATGTAACAGACGGTGAAAGAAGAGAACCCAAACGCAGACAGAGGAGAGAGAGTAGTAGAGGTTGAGTTCTCAGCCTAAGACGTTTAGTGAGTCTGTGCTGGAGTCGTTTGAGCTCCATAAAGCTGTTCCCAGTCATGCTCTAACAAAGCACAGCTTAAACTGCAAAAAAACATTATAAGTACATGTTTACTACTAATAGTGCTACTAGTTTAACTGTATGTATTTTAAATTGAAGGTCCAAGTGTATAAGAATAAGTGACATCAATTACGGAACTATGGTGGCCTTCACACAGAGAGGATGTGTTTCTTTTTTCTTTTTTGCATATTAAACTTCTGCTTCAAAACATGCAACACACGTGACTGTAAAAAGTGATGGCCTGGCACTTGCTTAAGTACAAACTAGTAAATTATTTTAAAGCGACTGAACACTCACATACAAAGTCATAAGGAGTATATTCAATTTCGGCCAATAAATTCTCCTAAACTGGACATTTTTAAGGCAGATCGTACACTTTTAACGACTAGTCGGTCACACAGTGCTAGTATGTATACTCCTTTTACTAATGTATGCTTTGCTGGCAGTTGCTGATGGAACATGTCTAACAATAATTTAATACAATAAGTCTAACACTGGTCATTCAATCAAAGCCATAAAATTCATAAATTTTCTTCCATTTTTGGTCTTGTTGGTCTTGGTACAACAGAGGTTCACAAATTTGTGCTGATGTTAAAAGTTAAGACAGATAGGTGTTTACTAATATTAATTTGGCTGTATTTTACTCCCTATAGGTTTACATCAAACGTTGATCCAATTGCGTGCAAAATGAGACAAGAGTAAGATTTTTTTGTTGTTGTTTTTAGTTTAGTTTTAGCTCATACACTTTGTTGTTTCCATGTCCACCTTAAATGATGAGGCCATCCTAACACCAGTGCATTATTTCCATGGGGTAGAGCAGCTCAGTGATATCTTCTTGCAATTTATTTTTGGATTTGTCCACTGTATCATTGAATTATTGATGATTCTTACATGATGCAGTGCTGTGGAAAAAAAGCCAAAGAGGAGTAATAGACTTAAAAATTCATATCCAGATCCCTGCCATGAGGAAGCTGCCAGGCCTTGGTTACATAGTATCTGCTGCTGATGTACTCTAGTGACTATTTCATCTGAATTAAGTTTTGGAAAGGTTGATTATATCATGCAGAACATCCTCATTGATATTGTTTTAGTAGTCAATAATGTATTAACTATCTTAAGTCAGTATTTGCTCACCCCAGCTTCTAAGTAGGCTAAAGTAAATGACAAACATTTGTATTGTGACAAAGAGCTGCTGAGGACATGGTGAGCTATTTATTATTTTGTACCTGTTACAGCTTTATTGTGACAGAAACACTGAGGTTCAATTCCTCATCTGTTTCTCATCTGTGCGTCCTAATATAGGATTCAAATAAAAGCGTATGAGGTCATTTAGGCTCTGTTGACTTACTTACTTTTACTTACTTTTACTTACTCCGCTCCTATGGTGACAAGAAAGGAAATGTAGTTGTAACTACTGCCTTGTAAATGCCTTGTTGATGGCCTGAAAGTATACAGAAGACCATCACGGCATGCACAACCTTGAAGCAGATGGGCGACATCTGCAGAAGAGGGTACCACTTCTGCCACTTTATTAGGCGTCATGTGTACCTAATAAAATGGCTATTGAGTGTTTATGCAATATGAGCTTGCACCATAGAAATGAGAAAGGAATACAGATACAGACTGAAACATTACACGTCACTCGTCACTGCGCTGTTCTGCTGGCTGCCATATACCCATGTGCCTTCACTTATTCTTATGTTCTCTATCCAGGACAGTCATATACACATATCACTCTTATAATTGAATGTGTTTGCTTCTACTTTTGCCAAAGTGTTCAAGAATTCCATTTTTTTTACCTCATTAGTTCTTCTGGCTCAGGTCTCCACTGAATATGAGAAGAAGCTGGACCGTGAATATGATCCAGAGGCTAGGAGCAGAGTGGGAGAAAGAGATTATGATGCCTGATTATCACAAACATTACTGCATATTGGCAGTTCACAGAATTAACTTTTGCACAACCACAGTTAACATTTCTATCCTTCTATCCTCTATCCCGACATTTTGTTTTTATTTATTCCCTTATATAATACTTTTAATTACCCCACTGACACGGGGCTAATGAGCTGCTTGGCTTTTTGTACCTTAGGACACATACATATTTGCACACTCTTATAAATGTCACCCCATTTATACTGTCCATAAACCTCACAAATTTAGGCTCTCTGCATCAGGAATAGCGAGTAAAATGAGGACAGAGAAACTAAAGTGATTAATAAATGTCCATCTTATCTCGAAAAAAAAAATATCTATATATAGTATTGGACTACCAGTGCGGTTCAGCAAAGTCTGGCTGACATGAAGGAACCAGCATAAGAACACTAGTAGTTTTGACTGTGTTTCAGGTTTAAATGGACTTCTGAAAGCTTGACTTAGAGTTGAACATTGTTATTATTAAATGATAGAAGTGACTGCTTTTACTTACAGTATGTATGGGCTGTTGGGGGATTCTATGGTTTCTACAGGGAAAGATGTGAGACCTAATTCTTAATTTGAGTAGTGTTCAATTGTATTGTTTTTTTTGTTGACTTAATTATGATGTCATATTTTGTCCCCTTAGAATGATGGGGTTGTAAGAACAAAAAAACAAAACAAAACCCTGTCCTCTCTCCTCTTCTCCCCTCAGTGACATACCAGCCATTTCTCTGTGTCCTCCTGACAGCTCGTGTTCTGCCGAGGCACCACTGACCGTCATCCAGTCTGAGGGGGAACTATGTGACAGCTGCAGCAGTCTCGGCAGGCCATCTTCCTCCTGCCAGCTTTATCAAGTATGGCTGTACACTGACAGTGTGGTGTTTAGGATAGACATACGGGCCCCATTTAAATTGAGTCGGATGAAAAAGTAGAAATACAGTACATCCAGAATTTGGGCAGTAGTAGCAAATTTATCCACTGTATCACTAAAAATTTACAACAAGCACTAGAATTCTTTCAGCAGAGGAAAACTTATTCCATTTTCTGTGTATGTGCTATATGCTGGATTCTCTTTTCTTCTTTAGGTTCCACGGGGTCCTCGAGTCGGTGCCTATGACTCTCCACAGCACCAGAATTGCCCCCACTGCACCCATCATGGGCCAATCAAACCAAACGCTTGCCATGGCCGTCGCTCAAACACAACAGGTTCTTGTGTAGAAGGAGGTGTGGTGGTGAAAATGGGACACAGCTGCAGTTCTGCTCATCAGACATCATGCCATGGTGCCGTGAGGTGCCATTGGCTGCACGGGTCACATGAAAGCGGGACACAGAAAGCAGCACAGAGACATGTGGTGACATTAAGGTGTGTTTAAAGTACCAGAGTTGTGGCAATCTTTGCCAAAATATAATGATAATAAAATACAAGTAAGCAGAATTCCCACAACTAATGGCATCTTTTTTTTGGATTCATTATCTCTAATGAATTTACAGGGACGGGGGTCTGAACTGCATCCTTAGAATGTAAGTAGTAAAAGCAACTTCCAGTTTAAAACACAAAAGATATTGCATTTCTATGCACTATCACAGCTAATCTGTCTTCTGTGGTTTTCTACTCGGCAGTTATTCACAGATGATAGTGGACTATCCATTAGCAGTGTTAGTGGGTTGTGCTGTGCTGCTGCTGGGATGCTCAGTGGCGGGACTCTTCATTGGTCCACTGCCCGACTTCTCTGACCCACTGCTGGTGAATAACACCCATACACACAAACATCATAGAGATTTATCCGAGAAATCACGTGTCCTTTGCAGAATCATTACCATCTTCCCTCTTTCAAATCTAGAGACTAAACCACCCTTACCACCTAGAATAAGGCTGAGTGTTAATTAATGTTTCCCAAGTGACTCATGAACTCAGCCGCATCCATTTACTTCGTCTCATCTCTGATTCATTGAACCTCACCAAAGTAGATCATGCATGCTTTTGTCTCTATTAAATACATCTTCTCACCTTTAAAATTCATGCTGAAATTATACATTTTTCAGCTAATGCATTGTGGGATTCACAACAATGTGCTATTAATGAGAAACCTTTGTAATAGATTTTCATAAGAAAAGAATTATCAAGCACTTATTTTAAGATAACAAAACAAAACAAAACACTCATTAGCAATTGTGAGCCAAGTTTACAAAATATCATAGGGTCCTTGTGATGCTGATTAATTGAAAAAGCTACTGTAGACCATTGATGGGCACCGGCATTTTATTTAGCTTTGATGTGTATTGGTGTGTCTGTACTCGCTTTACTCAGGGTTTTGAGCCACGGGGTACATACATCGGAGTTCGTCAGTCTACCCTGTCCAAGCTGCAGGAGAACACAGGCCTGGGGAAAACTCTGACTCTTTTACCACAGCAGCTCAGTAAAAGGTCAGCAGTGGGTTACAAGAGTTGTGTGATTGAAAACAATATTCTAAAACAAAATATATAAACATAAATCCAATTAAATATAAGAATATTGCTTGAAGAACTCATGATTAATAGGACACAGAGTTAGTGTTATTACAATTAAACTGGTTTTAACTTATTGACTACTAATGTGATCTCTTGTAGGGTTTGAGTGAGAAGTAACCCTTCTTCAGCAAAAGTTTACAAAATTTATTTGTGTCTTTTAATTGTTCATTCTGTTCATGAATCTCAGTAAGGACTCTTTCACAACATGTTCACATCTACTGTATGTTTGGTGAGGTGGTTAAATGAATGTGTGTTCTACCTGCGCTGCAGTTCCGGGGCTGTTGCCAGTGGAGAAGGCAGTGATAGGCAAGATGCCTCCAGACATCGCATCAAGAGGATGCTGGCCAGAGACTCATCCCCTGACACCTTCCTATGTGATGCTCCAGGTTGGTCTCCAACCATCACTTGTCATAACTTCAGTGATGGAAATACATCCTCCAAATGAATGCAACACTGACACAAAGAAAAAAACAAGAAGATGAAAAACATAAAATCAACTTAATTGTAGATTTGTTACACATTTAAGAACGGGTTTTTATAAAACTCTCCTAACACAATTAGCTGTGCAGTAACTTTGTTTGCCTTGTTTTTCCTATATGGATTTGTACCCCCCAACATGTTACTCGTGACAACAGTTTCTTCATCATGGGGATGAGCTGATGATTCACTGCTGGTCATCTTGTAGCTGTATGTTGAATCCATCTGTTTGTTGATCCATGCAGGCGAACATTTGGCCCAGCTGGTGTTCCGATCAGAAAATTCAGCCAGTCTTTGGAGCCTGAAGGCCATCCACGCCATGTGTGAGATGGAGCAATCGAGGGTTCGCTCTAATCTGACCAGCTCTTCATCTCACCTTTAATCCTCTGTCTTTTGTCTCTTTCTTCATCTCTTTAGTTTTTCTTCTCCTGCCAAACCCCTACCTTCATCTGTTCCCTGATTATCTTTAATATTAAAAATACTCTGCAAGAATTTTAAAAAAAGCACATTACCATTCAAAATTAGCTCATTTTGTGTCAGAACTGGGCATGCTTTCAAAAACGATTTCTCTCTCTCTCTCTCTCTCTGATTCAGATTCGCTCCCAGGCTCAATTCCAGGACCTGTGTCAAAAGCATGTGAGGGTGGAGGATGAGGGAATATCCAGAGGCAGCTGTTGTCCAAGCTGGTCTTTGGGGAATTACTTGGCTGTTCTTGCTAATGCGTCCTGCTGCTTAAGCCTCACTTCCCACCAGGTACAGTCTTTCTCAAGCCAATATAAATTGTAATATTTATTATTTCCCCCAGTGTAACCCATTTTATTGTATATTAAGGGCCCAATTTGGTTGTTGCAATGCATGTGTTTAATGAAATTCAATACATCAGTGTCAGGCCCTCATAGATGATGGAAAACATGATAGTTATAGTCACTGGACCCAATAATGAAATTAATTTGTATCTTTTCTTGAGCAATGCTGACAAGGCGATAAATATAAAAGAAGGAAGGCTAAATCTGTTTCATAAACAAATAATGCCTGAACATATTGTTTGATTTTCCTTTTTTCCTACCAGGTTTCTGAGTCTTTGAACCTAATAAGGAAGTGTGCTTTGTACTATCACGAGGGACATCTGGTAGAAGACTGTGTCAACAGACCTCAGCATGGCACTTGCTCTTCTGTTCCATCTTCCTGCAAACAATCCCGTGTGGTGTTCCAGATCCTGCACTTTCTGGTTGATAAAGACTTCCTTGGCCCACAGACTGTTGAATACCAAATCCCAACACTTAAGTACAGCCTTCTCTTTTTACCTGTGAACAAAGGAGAGCACATGATGGAGATATACATGAACAGTTTTGAAGGCAGGGAGCTGACCTACAATAATACAACTATTACTGGCATGGACTTTGGAATCAAGCAGACACTGTTCAAGCACTACCTTGCAAGAGATTCAGTATATCCAGTCTTAGCTGTTGTTTGTCTTCTTTTTACTATGGCTCTATATCTTCACTCTCTTTTCATAGTGGCATTATCTTTGATAGCAATCATAGGTTCGCTCTTGACCTCTTATTTCTTTTACAAAGTAGTATTTCGCCTTTCTTTTTTCCCCTTGGTCAACCTCACTGCAGCACTGATTCTTATGGGAAACTGCTCACATCAGGTTTTTATTTTTGCTGATTTCTGGAATCTACAGTTATCCCAGAAGCCCCCTGCCTCCCTGGAGAAGAGAGTGCACAGAGCTGTGCGGGAAGTGGGCTATTTGATTTTAGCATCTGGGTTGACTTCCAGTGCAGCATTTTTCTCTGGCTATCTCAGCAGCATCACAGCAATCAGATGTTTCTCTGTTTATCTTGGAAGTGCCTCTTTGATCAGCTCACTCCTTGCACTAGTGTGGCTGCCTTGCTCTTTTGTTTTGCGGGAGCACTACACAGAGGCATCCTCTGAATCTCTAGCAGTGCAGGGATGGAAACCATGCTGCTCCAAAAATGCAGGTGGCTTCTGGGAAACAAGCTCACGCAGAAGATGTCTCTTCACACTTGGCCAGAAACTGAGAGAATTAAGACGAGGGCTAACTGACACTTCAAATTTACTTTTTCTGAAAATTGCACCTTGTGGAGTGGTAAAGTTTCGGTACATCTGGGTGTGCTGGTTTGCAGTGCTAGCTGCTGGGGGAATATATATGTCCTGCATTGACCCAGGCATGAGGCTTCCCACCTTAGAAAGCAAAGTTGCCCAGCTTTTCCGCTCAAGTCACCCATTTGAGAGATACGACGCTGAATATCGCCACATGTTTAAATTTGAGAGACAGCAAAATGGAGAGGATAAGGCTGTAACATTAACACTTGTATGGGGGATTAAACCAACAGATAACGGGGATCACTTTAACCCTAATAGCAATGGCTCTTTGGTGCTCGACCCATACTTCAACATTAGCCGACCAGACGCTCAGATCTGGCTAAGGGACCTGTGTGGAAGAGTCCAGAACCAGAGCTTTTATTCCCCTCCATCAACTGAGGACAGAAATATTATGACGGACAATGTCTGCCTTGTCAAGCAGCTAATACACTGGGTGTCCGTCAGACGGTGCTCAGAGAGTGACGATGCCCTTCACTTCTGCTGTAATGATATCCCTTTCCCTTACCCTCCCAGTGTTTTTGAGAACTGCCTCAGTATGATGCTGGCAGAGAAGTATGCTGAGGGCCATCTGGCCCACAGTGGAGGCCTGTATTTCCAGTCAGATGGCAGGATCGCTGCCCTTGTGTTGGCATTCAAAACCACATACCTCTACAGTTTCAACTATAGCAGAACCAGTGCTTTGTACAAAGAAATCCTGACATGGTTTAACAGAGAAAAATCAGGAGCACCACAAGGGCTGGAGAACGTCTGGTTCATCAGTCAGCTGTCTCTTTTTGATCTACAACAGTCTTTAAGTTCAGAGACTCTGGTAGTAGCTGGCTTCTCAGTTGCTGTTACATTTGCTTTGCTTCTTCTTACTACCTGGAATATCCCTCTGAGTATTTATGGGACTGTCACTGTGGGAGGCAGTGTGTTTGTCACTGTGGGTTTGCTGGTGCTTCTTGAATGGCAGCTGAGTGGCATCGAGGCTCTGTTTATATCATCAGCTGCAGGACTGTCTGTTGACTTTATTGCTGACTATTGCATATCATACAGCTTGGCTCCTCATTCAGACAAAATTGGAAAAGTAGCACATTCCACTAAAAGGATGGGACGTCCTGTAGCAATAATTTCTGGAGCATTTTTTTCCATGGGGATCATCATGTTGCCTGCAACAGCATTACTATTCAGAAAACTGGGGATTTTCCTGTTTCTGGTGAAATGTGTGGCCTGTGGTTTTTCAACCTTCTTTTTTCAGTCCCTGTGCTGCTTTTTTGGGCCCCAGAAAAACTGTGGTACGATTGTGCTGCCATGTTTCTCAGATGACACTGATGGTGTGCTGTCTTCATGCTCAGCAGCAGAACCTGGCTCCTCCCCTGCTGTTAATGGGGCATTTGGCAGATCTAGAGTGAGGAGGAGTTATGACAAAGAATCAAGTGGCTATCTCTATCCTGACCACCAAGGACAGCAAAGACTGAAACAAACCAGAGGAAGAGGAGGTGACAGGGGACCAGAGCAGTACGAGCTTCAGCCACTGGCTTATCGGCTCAGTGACAGCTTTGAGAACAGCACCTGCACCAGTAAACTGTCCAACCGGCCCTCTGTACTCTCTGATGAGATTGAATATTGTGGGAAAGACACTGGTGGAAATGGCGTGGATGGTGAGAAGGAAGAGATGCGCAGTCACCAACATAAGATCTGCCAACAACCCCCAGCCCTACAGACCTCATCTCCTTACAGGGAAAACACCCTAAGACCTGTAGGAATGGGAAAAGAGGAACTTGCTAAGGATAGATTGCTGTGTAAGACATGCAGAGGTCAGTCTGGGGTGACAGACTGGAGCAATACATCCTTCTCCTCATCTTCTAGCATCCAGGACACAATAATCAGCAATACATTGGAGACAACTGACCAGCCATTTCTCTGTGAAGAGGAACAAACATTTGAGGAGTGTCTTCACCACCAGTCCAAGAAAGGATGCCTCTTCTCCCAGTCCCAGAGCTCCTGTGAGGGTCTGGAGGATTCCTGTGAAACATGCCTCAGTGACATTGAGCAAGGGCCTTCAAACATGCTACAAGACGGAGAAGGAGATGTTCAGTTACAACCAGGATACCTTAATGGGAAGAGAGACACGCTTCGTCTCTCACTGAAAGATACAGTATATGAGGCCTCTAATAAAGGGCGTACCAGTCAGAGTGAGGGGGTGGTCATTTTACCCAACAGCAAGCCAGACTTACCAGATGTTTGGGTTAAGAGGGATGGAAAAAGAGAGGATACATATTGAGCAAAATACTGTGTTTTAAATGGAAAATATAGTAGCTTTTAGAAATTACAAAGGGAGTATACAGATTTTGTATTTATACTCAAGGGAAATATAAGCCAACTGCAAATGTAACATGTGACAGTTTTGTCATCTAATGTTGCTGCTAACGTTTCTGTTACAGATGAGGTCAAAGCAGTGTTTCTACTGCAAAAGGTCCAAGTCAAAGCATAAAGTGTTCAACCTTGCATTTTCAGAAAAATCAAAAGATGAAGCTAGCTATTCTGTCACAATTTTACACCACTGTCACTGGTAAAGAAGCTACAATGGATTTAAACAACAATTAAAACACTGCATCTGCTGCTGCAGAATATCTTGTACCTGGAACTTTTTTAACATCTGTACACAGCTGCAGTCTAGTTGTGTATCTGCTGGTCTTTCTTCACATGACAATGAACCTAAAAGAGCCATGCATTAACTAGATATCAGTATTAAAGATAAATGTGAGGAAAGCTCTATTCTGTGTACAGACTGCAAGAATTGTTATCACATGTAAACTGTCCCTTAAATACAGTTAGTCGCTTTTATAATTTTTATGACAAGGTTATAGAACATTATAGAACATTTTCTTAATGTGGTGTAGAAAATACCTGTAGAAAATTGGTGTCATGGCTTGGTCGCATTTAATGTTTAACTGTCAAATTAAATGTCCTGCTGTTTGTTTCACTGTCAGTGCCAAAAGTTATTAACTTTTATTTATGTACCAATCCTAAACGGCAAGATCCTTTTCAAAATGCCATCCCACTGTATTGTCTTTAAGCAGAGTAAGGTGCTCACTGTTCTCAGACCTGCAGATGTCATTACATGCCTTAACCTTTGTGAAGTAGCGGGGTGAGCTTTCCAGTGCAGTAGTTGTACCGACTACATACAACCACTGCTTCTGTAGTGAACAGTTTATATACTGTATAAACCTGGTGGCTGCAGTAGTTCTAAGAAATTCTCTATCAGATAATTAGTGATCAGAGTAGAATACCTTTGTCTATACCCTGTCCCCTAGCCAACATGTTACACAAGCCTCAATTCCATTAGAATGACAGTATTTATGAGATGCATGAGCCAACAGGTTTTTATGAGCTGATTATGCTAAAAATGTATGTGATTTGTGCAAAAGAAGTGTTTATCATTGTTAATGTTTTACACATAAAACAAACAGCTGTTGGAAGTGCAGTGTTAATCCAGGAGGCTTAACAAGAAATAATTTATATGAAATGTGCCTGTGAGGAGGGTTAATTTCAAGTTGTCTCATCAAGGTGTTTGCTTTTGTCAAGTGGTAATTCTTCATTAGGCCTTGACTTTGAAATCACTAAGGTTGTACAATCTGCCTTCAAAACTAATACAATTCATCAAAGGCTTTCTAAAAAACATATGCCAAGAGGGTTGTCACTACTGACCATCAATTTATGTTCCTTTTTCACAAATATGGAATAAAATAATAAAAAAAACATTTATTTTACTGCAGAGTGGCTTTTAATTGATTTCAGTATTTGTAGGGAGTACCACACATCACAGGCTTCAAAGGTTGAAATTAATTTAAAACTATATGGTGGACATTAAAAAAGTAAAATGAGAATGAAATAATTCAACTAAATGTGTTTCAAGCATTAGCAGCTTAGACTCCTAATTAAATATATATATTTAAAGGTTTAATAAAATCAGAAGCCATCAGAAGGAAAAGGGTTTTGGTAGTCAGTTTTTCATGCCACAGCAGTGGCAGAACATGAGAGTCATCAAGTGTTGGCTTTAATTATCTTCAATCCAGTCTTCTCTGACCCAGTCAGGCAGCCGTGTAGAATATTCAAAATCAGGTCCTTTGTAGCGTAAAGCATGGAGATACATGATGAGCTCCTTCTCAGTGGGATCTGGGCGTACCAGCTTACATTCACTACATAGATGGTCTCTAGTATCTTTAGAATCAGTTGTATCTTTTTGATTTCCATTTGATTCGATCGGTAGGTGGCTCTCAGATTCCTTGAGAGAGATGCCGTTATCGTTTGGGTCTTTGCAGACCTGACTCACCTCATTTACTGCCGTACTGCTTTCGCTGCAATCTGTCAACACCTGTGTTGGTTGACTCAGACTACTCTTGTCAGACTCAGACATACAGTCTGACTTGCCCATTTCCACAGATGACCTCTTCTTCTCTGCTTCCGGTCCAATCACGTCATCTGGAATATCCAAAAGGTGCAGACTTTCCTGAGATCGATGTTCCTCTAGCAGAGCCTGGAGCAGCTCCTCGTCACTCTTCCCCATCAGTCCTCCCTTTCCCCTGTGAGGACCCCATGCTGAGGATCCATAGATGGGGTCATTGAGGATGGGGAAGCCTAGGTACTGGAGGTGGACTCTGATCTGGTGTGTGCGGCCGGTGAGGGGTAAACAGCGGACAACACTTGTCTTTCCATTGAAGCTAAGCCTCTGGAAGACTGTTCGACAGTCCTTTCCCTTTGGGTCAACACGACAGAGACCAATTTTAAAAGACACGACCAGGATGGGCTCCTCGCAGATTACTTCATCCTCTGGAAACTCCCCCTCCACTCGACACACATACTCTTTTTCAAGCTAAGAAAAGAGATATATTTAAATATTAAAATATATATATTTGGACTCAAAAATTACCTTATCACTTTGATGGTCAATATTTAATTTCAAACTATATGGGACATACCTGTCTCTCTCTCACCAACTGGTCTAGTTTCTTTGATTTCTCCAGTGTTCTGGCAAACAACAGCACTCCAGAGGTGAGTCTGTCCAGTCTGTGGACAGTATGAAGTTCAGAAATGCCTCGTTCTTTCCCCAGGATGAAAATTACTGTGTTGTGACGAAAACGACCACAGGGGTGGACGGGGATGGAGGAAGGCTTGTCGACCACAAGCACTTCACCATCATCAACCAGAACTTCCAGGGGCCTGCCGACCACAGGTGGCTCGTGGCGGTGGACAGTGTTTCTCAAGTGGTCATTATTCTGTGGAGGGCAGGGAAAGATTAGAAACTATGGGACAGGTGGACATTTTATTAAGCATATATTCACAATAGTACACGAGATAGAATTTTATTTTTATGTTTAAATGTCACACACTACAGTTAAATATAAGGTATTTAAGAGACTGCAGATATGCTGTGGTTCTTCAAAGGTCTGCAGAGAAAAATGTGGAAAAATGTGAGCAGCAGTTCTCTGGGTGAAAACATGCACTGCCGATGCCTGAGGTCTCGGGAGAATGATCAGACTGATCTAAGATCATGGAAAAGCAACAGTAAACCAACCAGTTCCAGTCAAAATATTCTGAAGACAATCTCTGAATGCACATGTTGAATCTTAAAGCAGGTGGGGTAACAGCAGCAAATGACACCACTGGAAACTTTCTGAAGTTACCCTGTGTACCTAATTAAGTGGTCAGTGAGTGGGTACTGTTGGGTGTTTAAGCGTGTGTATAAATAGGTGCTATACAAATTAGGTTTGCTTTAATGTGAATTGCCAGATGTGCGGTGTTGTCTCTGACCCTGAGCACCACTGACAGGTCCTCCACAGGTATGTCGTTGAGCCGAATGCGACCCTCCTTAGTAGCCCGCTCATAATACTCCACAGACTCGGCTCTGAACTCGCTTTTGAACACGTCCAGCAGACTCTTCCCAATCCACCGACCTTTGCAGTAGGTTCTGAAGTCGAAGTAATATGGACGGACTTTGCGGAGACCACCCTCGAAATAGTAGGACGTTTCGTTAAAATGTTCTTGGCTGAAGCTGACTCCAGGGTTTCGTTTCTGTGGAGGAGGGATGTATCTCTCGCCCGGACGGAGCTTCTTCCCTCCCGCTCCTCTCCGCCTCTTACCACGGCCACTTGACTCAGCTTCGCCCAACTCCTCGCTTTTACGTTTGCCGGTGTCTGCTGCCTCGTTAGCAGCGACTCCCTGCATCGACACCGAGGTGTTCGCCTCCTCCACCAGTGTGGGTGTCTGTGGAGCAGTAGCCGCCTGCTCCATGGCTGAGCTGCTCTTCTGACAATTCACACGTGCGTGGACGTTAAAAAACGAAACACCACGTTGTACTTTACAAACAACGCGCTTAATAACTTCACTGTGAGTCACGAACAAAATCCGGAAACTACACTTTCTCAGAACTCCGGCACTCACGTGCATCATTTTGCAGGTGGAGGTCCTTCTCGTCAGAGACGCACGTTGATGACGTCAACGAGTAGTCCAGTCACATGCTCGAAAACAGATTTGGTCATTAATTATGTATTTAAAGTGAGTTGACATTTTTACTTATAATTTAAAAATATTGGAATCATGTAGTACATTGCTTGAATTTTCATATAGGATTAAGATTCATTTACAAAAAAAAATATTTTGTTTTCTTTCTCTCTCATATGGAAAGTTTCTTGTTTTGATACATTCACCAATTTCAAAATTATATGAGACAATATTAAAAATGAGAAAGCAGCTATTAGGATTAACCAAATTCTTCTTTCTAACTTATTCTAAATATAGTGAACACATACCTTCTACCAATGGTGTGCACAGACATTTAGAAGGGCAGGGGCCAAAAATTAAAAGGTCACCTACTGCACACTGGTGGGGCAGGCAGCACTAGTATATAATTTCCCACATTATCACACACCTGTGTATACAGGGACATTCTTTACACACATTACCTTTTATCACCAAGATGGGCCTTTTCTATACAGGACTGAATGTCAAGGACACCCTTTGGGACACTGTCATGCCCCATGTCCCAGGGCAGTAGGGAACTTCACAACAGTGCTTTTTGATTGAAAGGGCACCCAGAGAAAACAAAGTTGCAAGGGCATCTTATAGGGTACTGCATCAATTTTCTCCACTAGATGTCTACCCCCTATTTGTTCCCTTAATAAAACTGTAATCTTCACTAAAGATGGACATAAGGAAAATAATTTCTTCTTAGAAATCCATGAGTTCAGTCACATTTCTTTCTCAGTGCACATAGGCAAAATGAACACTCGTACTCTTACTCGTACTCTTTTGAACATTATTCATTCCTTCATTGTAATGCATGTTTTCATGACCCCGGTTGACTTTGACTTCAGTTTCACACACATTCAAAAAGAACACCAACTTACAGTCAAGATGATGGACGAGAGATACAATATCAATTTAGTTTTTATTAATAATTATAATAAATGTACACAAATTGCAACGTTTGTGCAGTTTCACATAACCAAAGTGCCTTAACTGATCAATATTAAGCACCACTTCTCCTCTGTCTGTCAAGAAAACATTGATACAGTTTAAGATGTTTTTACCACAAAATATATATCCTTTAAATTTTGTGGATTTTCATTAAAATCTCTCAGCTTGTATTAAGGTTTATCTGCATTCATACCAAAAATTCCCCATATGATTACACAAAATTTAACCAACTAGGACTTCTTAAGCTGCATTTATAATTTTGGCTTTGTTGATATTTACTGACTTGTCTTTAAACAACATTGAGATTCATTTAAATCTTTGACAACAGTCTGTAAGTGACTTTATGTGTTCTAGTAGAATGGTCATTAGTTCAGCAGTGGTCACTCACTCTTTTAGCATTCACGGAAGACAATCGGGGCAGGCAAACATAGTGATATACCTCGTACTTCCAGTACATTGCTAAGTGACAGTGCAGCAGGAGAGGTGGCTGATCATTCTGAAGCTCACCGAAACCGGGGGAGACTACGGGGCCTCAGAGACTACGGGGCCTCAGAGACACAGCACCAACACCATTTCCTGAAGGAGCAACCACACTGCAGTCAGAGCTCACCTCTGGGGAGAGAAGGAAGAATAGCCATTGACGCCATCATGAACAAGGTATTAGATGAATGTGGATGTGACTTGTGACTGCCATCTACAATTAATAGGTGTCAGATAGGAGTAACAGACGGTTTTTGTCAGTACATGCTTTTAAAATGAAAGGTCAGAGGTGTTTTTATGCAATACCCAGGCCACTGACGCCTCTTGTCAGTCAGGGGGACATAAACAACTCCCATCAAAGCTTTCTTGACGAAGGTCCCATCAATCTGCCGTTCATACTGCTCTAATACCTGGCTTCCACCATCAGGGCCCACTGGGAGAACCAGTCGCCCACCTGGCTTCAGCTGGTTCAGGAGCTGTAACGGAGACACAAAACAAAATATTAACACTGTACCATTAAGAAGCCCAGTTCAGTTAATTTTTACTAAAAATAGTGTGTTTGAACCCCAAATTGTAGGTGCGTGATTTATCTCAATTAGGCCTGAACATTAATCATATAATATCATAAAATGATATTAAATTTATAATTCAAACTTGAAAATGTATATCTTTAAATTCTTATCCTTTTATTAACAGTTACGTTAATGTTAGCTTTTATGTCAATAGTATATCACATTTTTAAATTGCTATCACAATACATGTCAGAAATCAGCCCTAGTCTTCTCTTTTATTCTTTTCTATCTTTTTAAATACATATCCCGTATCCTCACAGCCTTGGGAACAGTAGCTGCAGCTGCACCGACATGAATTGCATCATATGGCGCTCCTTCTGGGAAGCCAAGCCTTCCATCTCCCACTGAGGACAAATGTAAGAGTGTGTTTTTATGTGCTGTGTCGCTGAGCAATTCAAGATGACGGTATTGCCTTAACATTGGCAGACTCACCTACAAGTCTGATGCGTCCAGAGGAGAGCAGGTCTGGGTCATCTGCTTGCACATTTTTAATTGACATTTGAACTAGTTCATCAATGTGGTCAATGCCAATCACTCTACCGCTGGGTCCTGTCTACACACAGTAGGGTTAAAAAATTAATGGGTTGCAATGTTTTGTGTTGGGGGGGGGGTATATTATAATTTAAATTAATTATAATATAATTAATTTATTATACAGAACTTACCATTCTTGCAAAGCAGGCAGTGAGATATCCACTTCCTGAACCCACATCTAGAGCCGATGCTCCTTCTGTTAGTTTTTCACTTAACAGCTCCAAAGCATGAGCGTGCTGTCAAAACAGGCCCATAAGAAAACATTTAATGATTAAAGGATGCATTTAAGCGAATGGTATAGCCCCACTAACCATATAACATCTCAAATTACATCTCACTTTATTACTCACCATGTGTGGTGCACTGATTGTTGCCCTGTAGCCTGTGATTAAAAACATCATAACACAGTCATAGTGAGCATCTGTGCACATTAAAGAGCTATTACTTTGCAGCATAATGTATTAACTTATATATCCGTTGCCATACTTATAAGCATGTGTGTTTTGTGTTTATTTAATGACTGAAATGAATACCTATGGACTGTGGAGAGTCTGTATAAGGATAGTCTCTGGAGTAGAGCCCTCTGTCTGTGGCTAGCATGGCATCAAATACTTGGTCGCTGCGGATTACCCCATGATCTAGAAGAGAAGAGGAAAGAAAATAAGAATGAACAGGGCTACAAAGTGTGGCAAATACTCTTTGAGTGGTGGAGGAACGCTACGATGCGTAAATATGTTCCTTATTATTTTTTATATTTTAATATGGAACCAAATTTATTATATAAACCCAACTATCTTAAAGGGTCTACAGGAATCACTATTCCAAGTCTCCTGGTGGGCACTGATTTAAGAATGGAATCATATTCTTCTGTATGTGAAGGAAAATACATGTCAACAAGAATTTGTAGAATTAGGTTCCATATTAGGGCCACACGGTTGGTGTAGTGGTTAGCACACTTGCCTTTGCAGCAAGAGGTCCTGGGTTTGTGTCCCTTCTGCATGGAGTTTGCATGTCCCCGTGTGTGCGTGAGTTTTCACCAGGTACTCTGGCTTTCTCCCAGAGTCCAAGAACATGCAGATTTGGGGATTAGGCCAATTAGACATTCTAAATTGCCCATAGGTGTGAATGTGAGACTGAATGATTGTCTGTCTCTATGTAGCCCTGTGATGGACTGGCGACCTGTCCAGGGTGTACCCCGCCTCTCGCCCTATGTCAGCTGGAGATAGGCACCAGCGCCCCCCACGACCCTCAGTGGAGGATAAAGCGGTAGAAAATGAGTGAGTGAGGTTCATTATTAAGGGATACAGCTTTACAAACAATTGAATTAGAACAATTATGAAATCAAAGCTGATGACTTAAAAAGGCCTGGCTCCCACAGAAACAGCACAGAGAGCATCCTGGAGCTCCCAAACCTAGACACTGTTATGGTTGTGGACTGCAATATTGATATACATAAAATACACAATGTATGCATACAGTCTGCAACAATTTGCACAGTATTTATTGCACTTTAAAATTTTGCCTTTAGTCCAGAAATGATCTACATTCCAAACTCAACCTTGAAATCCTTCTCCCTTTAAATTATTTTAGACACAGAGAAAATAGAAGTTACTGTAAAACACACCTGTTTTTATTTACTGACTAATTAATGCTGTTTTTTTTTGCCCTTCACCCAGATGTTGTACATGATGTCATTTCTTGTATGATGCTGCCCATCCTTTTTACACCCCAGAAGTGAATACACACAAGGGGAGCAATGGGAGATTGGGTGCCTTGCTCAGGGACACCCCAGCCCTTGACCCGTTCCAGGATTTGAACCAGCAACCCTCCAGTTACAAGTAAATTTCCCTTACTCTTAGTCATGACATGATTTCAGTCACTTACCCCTCAGTCTGCTGATGAGCTCTGGATGTGTTTTGCCACTGGACATCCATGCCATGGTCCGGGACAACAGCACACCCATCGGTACTGCCACTAGTGCCAGACGTAACCCTACTAGCATCTCCTCATACCCCGGGTCACCCTGCAGAGACACGACGGTCAAGTTCTGGGTCACTAAGTACACCGTAACGTTTGCTAAAAGTTCCTCTGACACATGACATGACAGACAGTTCTGCTTATTCGGGGTGAAGCACATTCTTGACTAGTTAGCCTGTGAGTTCTGCAGTTTACAGCAGAAATGAAGAGTTAACGTCAGCCAATGAATTAGAAAACAAGGAGATAATTTACCTTCGCCACCACTCCTTTCTTCCTTTACGCAGAGACAAACTTCGCTGCAGTCAAGTAAATTAGCCTACATCAGTAGAAACAGTCAGACTAACCTACGCTTAAAAAAAAGCTCATTTATTAAAAGTGTTACGGTACGGGTGCTTGGGGCGGACAAAAAGGACAGAAAAAAAATTATAAATAAAAAATACACAATTTCTAACTGATTTCAAGTGGTTACATCGCACAATTTTATGTTCATTACGGCACCTTATAGATGAGTACTTACTGGCCTAAGGGCATTTTATCCTATTATTTTGACTTACTATAAACGTGCATTTTAAAATGCTGCTATGTTGCTATTGTTTTATTTGTTTTATTAATTTTAGGCAATTATGCTGCTAAGTTGGTGATTATTGCCACCTTACCTACCTTACCTTAACTAAATACTGAGGTCATTATATAATATAATTAGACTGTTTAGTCTAATTAATTTATATAATGACCTCAGTATTTATATATATTATATATTTACTTTCCTTCTGTAAAATTAAGTAACATTCAAGTGAGGTGACAAAACATTCATTGAATTCTTGCTCTTAAAATGTTATTAATAATCTGAGAACATTAAAGGGGAAAATCATCAAGCACTGGTACCGTAACACCTTGAATAAGTGAGCAAACATTTTCAGCAAAGGTTGACTTGATCGCAGTAAAACTTCCTGTTGACTTGCTCAGTTGACGCACGGCACCTGACCAATGACATGCCGACTTTCTAACATGAGCCGTCAGAGCCAATCACATCACAAAGCAACTTGGCTAACCAATCATACGCACCCAAATAAGGAAATGGGCTGTCGTTCGTGAAAGCCTGTGGATGATGGACGCAGTTAGCCAGCGAGCTATTCTGTAAATTCACTGAAAAGTAGCTATAAAAATTAAAACGTCGATTTTCGCAGAGGTGAGATGATGCTAACATGGCTGTTAATCTGCTTTTCATGAAGTGCAGTAAGATAATAAAATACTAGTGAGATGTTTATGTAATTTACTGTGACGACAGTCGATATGTTGATGTAGCCTAATTAAGCTATTTTCAGTTTTTTTCTTCACAGTGTGAACTATGTACTTTACATTTGGCTCTTTGTGTTCGAAGGAATTGCCTGTTTTGATGTTGCTGAAATAGCCGGGCGACAGACGAAACCAGGTTAATAAAAGCTGGTGGTGGACACTGGTGTTGACATGTGTGACTGCAGCAGAATGACCGACGACTTTGAGAGACAGGATGTCCGCTCCAGCGGGGAGCTCTGGACCGAGATCTGCTCCAGTCTGCCTGAGGTCCAGGCTGAGTCTGCTCTGGAGGACAACACCGAGTTCAAAGACTCATTCCAGCCAACAGCACGAATGGAAGTGGTGGTCACTGGTCACTCTAATGGAACAAACGTCAATTCATCCAGTGTCAAGTGGGAGCCCATGGAGGACTCTGAGATCTACATAGCCAGTTTAGGTATTGTCCTGCTTCTTTGTTCATAACTGATGGACTCATTCAGAATTAGAATTAATGATGGTAATGAACTTTAACCCACTATTTTTACACACCAGTAGTAGTTTCATGCAGTAATAGCTTGTAACATTTCACACAGTATGGTTTGATTTAATTTGTTATTAAAATTTTAAGTTTCTGAATAACAATTTTGCTAATATGATTGATACGGGTAAAGTAATCTTGGTTGCAGTATCTCACTGTACCCTGGTAGTACTAGTCATCCAGCCACCTGATACTCACACATCCTTGTTTGGAAATGGTAGGTGCCTCCCTTCACTAGTGACACAATTCCTTTGTTTTCCTTTTATTTTTTTATTAGCATAGTACCTTCATCTTTGTGGTATCCGAGGTTATTTTCAGTTAACCAGTTTATAGTATATTGTTTTTTTTTTTGTTAAAAATCACCATAAATACAAGTTAACAAAGATAACGTTGCTATTATATTTCAGAATTGTTATGACAAAAGATAACATCTTTTTTTTTTTTAATTCCAGTCAGTGTTGTCTTCATGTGAGGTCAAAGTTCCTCAACCTGCAACATCTGAACTGACAAACACATTACACCTTGATGAAAAGTATTTTACAAAAATCAACAGTAAATCAACATCTACAGTAAATTATTCATGTCATGACTAAATGCAGCCTCACATACTGTATCTCTCTACTGGAGGTGAAATAGGAGAAACAACTCCATGTTGTATTTGATGTGTGTTAATGAATAGTTGTGTGATTTTAGATGGACCTATATCCAAATATTAGTCTGCACCCTGCTATGTGTACACTCTTATTTCCATCTGAAGAAGTTAAACACAGTATGTGTTGCCTATATTTTGCTCCAGAGAACCGTCTGAAGAAGTTAAAAGGCCAGACCAGTGATGTCACATCCAGGGATATGTTGCGCTCATTGTCTCAGGCTAAAAAAGAATGCTGGGATAGATTCCTGCATGATGCCCAGACCTCTGAACTTTTTCAAGGAGGAGACATGGACGAGAGGTAGAATATGTGCTTTATGAAAAGTATAATCCTGGTGCAGGTGTGTTTTTTTTTTTATTTATGCTGTCTTCTGCCGCTTTCATTTTAAACCAAAGACAGAATCCTGCACATTTAGAGAGTTTTTTTTTTCTCTTGTTACCTCAAAACTCTTGACCTTTTGTGTACCTCCCTCCTTAGTGCTCTGGAACATTTCAAAAGGTGGTTGATACCTGAGAAGGTGGCCATCAGTGCAGAGGAGCTGGAGTATCTTCTGAGGCCATCTCAGAATAAGGACCTAGTGGAACCAAACCAAACACAAAATGGAGAGGACACAGATGGAGAGAAACAAGACCCTGAGGACGATGACACTCACAGTCCAGAGAAATAGCTGTATTTAAAAAAGACTGAAAGGCTAATTTCTAAGTGTAATTTAGCAAGTGAGTCTGTCGCCTCTGCACTCATTGTGTCTTGTGTTATATCTTATTCCTGTTGTGGGCAAAGCTTTTGTTATCAGTGGTCAAAGAAGGTAATTACAGCCTTTTCTGTTTCCCCAGCAACTGAGTATTATGCACATCTTCAGGCATATGTGGATTTTTAATCTGTTATTCATCCCTTCAACCACATCACATCATGTAAAATTCAATTTGTGTAGACTTTTTGTCTGTGACTCATACTTTACCTCTTAACAAGAATACTTACCTTCCAAACAAAGGCAAAGATTCATAGTTAATTAGACTTTTTTATTATATGTCATAACCAATGAATATTTTCCACATTGTTTTTTGTATGTGTCTCAGAAGTGTCATCTGAAGTAGAAACACTTGTGTGAAGTAAGCCTGAATATACTGTAACATACTTTGTAACATCTTTTATTTTGTAGATTTTCAAAAAAAATGTTTTACCCACGTTTCAATAAAAACAACTATTCTGTGTGTTCGCTTGATATCAGTGCACTGTTATATTTAGCTGAATAGCACAGGCACAGCTGATAATAGAGTGTATTTGTGTGTAGTATGCGTATATGCTTTTTTCACCTATGTCTTTGTTAGGGTATATTTCAGATTTACACAATAAAATGGGTAACTGGTTTTAATGTTTGAATAAGTTATATTATTTTGGAAAAAATAACTGCAAATATAAGTTTTAAAATTGTATTTATGATTATTCAAATTAACATAAGAGACCAAATATTAAATTACCACCCCCAACATAGAAACTGGTTACTTGTGGCTGCTTGGTGTAGATTTTGAGATGATTTGAAATGTGAAGAGGGCTTTTTTAGTCTGGATATTAAAAGTGAGTACAGTTTAATTTATGATACAATTCTGGTTTGGTATTTAGCATCAAAGGGGAGGGTTAGAGGCTGAGGGATGCTTTTACGGTGCATCAGAGTAGTTTATCAGTCAGTCCAGTTGTTCACAAAATAAGGACAGGCAACCTTGTGACCCATGAAACAGTTAGCGAGAAAGAAGGAAACATTAAAATCCAAATTTAACCAAAACTCGCTCAGATGCTTTAAGTCTAATGAAAATGAATGTACTTGTTTGACTGTGAGTTTGTGTTCTTTCACTTGGTGAGAGATGGTGGTGTTTAGGAAATTTAGGGAATAAAAATTGTATTAACACAATCCAAGTAAAGTGTAATTTTCATCTTTGGAAGATTTTGCAATAGAGACATTTACCAAAGGAGGAGTCCCACAACCATCCAACACAATGTGTCATTGCTGGGGAAAAAAGGTAAAAAAGATAGAACTGACATATCATGAATAATTTGTCATATTTCAATTAAGTTTTAGTTTTAGTTCTTACTAAGATCTCTTCCCTTGCTAGAATTTTGGATATGCATCTGGAAACCAAAGCTGCAGCACGTACAGAGATGTGTAAACTGAAACTAGTCCCCCAACAAAACAAACACAGTTGGACATAATCTAACTCCTAACAACAGCTGCAGTCCGCTTGACCTGTTCAAGCTGTTTTTCACTGAAGTCACAGTTTTATCCAACTTGAAGAAATGATGCAGGTTAAAAACAGCTGCATACAAACATACAAAATTTAACAAAGTCTTAAAATGTTGCAAGTTCTTGCTTGAGGGGGATGGAAAAGTTGGCATATTGATAAAAGTTAGATGGAAATGAGTCTGATGGAAACAGTTTTAGAACATAAAAGAAGAAGAAACCATGTGACTGAAATGTACCACCTGTTTCTGCATTTCTCTGTGCTGGAAAAATAGTGCAAAAAGGAAGGTGTGGTCTGATGAGGAAACATTCTTCCAACTGTTGACTACTGGCGCTCCTGATTTAGATAATCAAGTTGCACATTATTATTCTTCTGAAGTGACTTTGGCGCCACCTACTGTTTATTTTGGAGAACTCCCAATGTATGCTTTTCAGCATTTGATGGAAGCACATGTGCATTTTCTTTTTGGGAATTTGGTGAATTTGAAAGGTTCCTGCTGCATTAGTCAGTGAACAGCTGTTAATGCTAAAATTGTCTACGAAGCAATAGCAAAAAGTTACATACATGCTCTTTAAACTGACACTACAGCTTATTGTACTTACAAAATAAATGCACATTTTCATTACCTTTGGACTCAAGTAATCCATTGTAAATAAATGTTACTCTGGATAATCCTTCTAACATGCGCTGGCACCGAGACTCACAATTTTTAAATTAGGCTTCGATTTATGAATATTTATGTGCAGCACTGGCCAAAGATCATGGTGTGTTGCTTAACTTAAAATTTCTGCTTCAGCCTCTCATAATGGTTTCTGTGTTGGCTGTGTTTGGCAACAAAAAAGTGGCTACAAAGAAGAAAACCTCACAGCAGGAAACACTTGCGACGTGACATTTATAATCACCATAGAACCTCAGACCACAAGCTGTTTAACACAAGTCCTTCCTCTGCATTTTGTCATTTGAGATGGCTTTCAGAATGAATTTGTGAGAGCTTTACCACCAAAGGCTTTACCAGGGAAATATTCTCATAAAATGAGTTAGTGTCACTATAAACCTGACTACATAAATCCAAAGGCACATTGTAAGTCCCAACAGGGAAATTATAGAGTCCATGGCAGATCAAAAACCATTAAACAGGGCAACATCTTTATAAATTCACAATTTATATTCAGAGGGTCACTATAGTTCCCTGAAGGAATATTATAGGAGATTATGAGGGGATGATACTAAGAGTGAAATGTCAGAGCAGACCATTTCAGTTAAACCACACAAGGGGTGACTCACTCTCATGAAGAGAGACAGAGAGAGAGAGAGAGACAGAGAGACAGAACACATTTCTTTATTGTGAAGTAGCCTTCATTGAAGAGGCAGCACAGCAGTGGGACTAACTGCAGACAGAGGACGCAAACAGGTGTTCACCCTGAAGTTATCCAAACCGAGAACCGAGAAACATAGAGAGGTACAATTTATTTTACCTTGCACTTAAAATTCATATGCTGGCAACTAAAAGAGTAAGAGATTTAAGATTATTGATAAATGAGGCATAGAGCCAATTTAGCATGAGAAGAATATGCATTTTTTTTGTTTTTGTAGTTTTGCCATTCAGCCAAAATAAACATTAATTGTAGAGAGATTTGGGATTTCTGTTATCCTTATACAGTAGTTATTATTCTCTTCCTGTAATATTAAATATAAAAGTGATTCAAATTCGCTCATTGCTCTCTTTGTTGCTGTTGTATTTGGAAGTTATTCAAATAAATACAGTGAAATACAGTGCTTTTCCAAATGTGTAAATGTGTAAAACAAACAAAAAAACATCTAATTGTCCCATGTCAGGTAATAATTTGCTCAGCAGATCATTGAGAGTGCAGCTGATAACAGTCGAATGATATTGCGTCTGTTTATGAACTGAACTGGGGGAGCTCTCACTGATTGGTTTAATAATTGTTGAATTGTTTTTTTCCACAATGCGTTTAATAACAAACACAGCCAGGACCCAATATCAGGGAGTAGAGCAAAAATTGAATAATTAAGGGAAAAGTCATGATCTTTCAACAGTGGTACCCATAAATATTCATAAAATTAAACCTGTGATTCAGTGATTCAGTGGTAAAGATTTGAAGAGGAAGAGAAAATAAAAGGTGATAAGTGTCGAGTGAAGAGCAGGATGAGACAGATGAATGTATTATTGTTAAGAGGGAGATAGCCATTCTGTTTGAGCTTTGAAAAGAGGTAGGTTTATTGACTATCAGTTGTGAAGATGGTCACTAATTAGTCTGACCAAATGGGACTCAACTCTTCAGTCTTTCTCCTCATCATCATGTTCCACATTGAACATAAAGAATACTTGTGTGTGCATCAACATGGGATCGATTTACTGCTGCTTCTTTTGTAATTAATTTAATTGCTAAAATTAGAGTGTGTAAAATTTATTTTTGAAAATAAATAAATAACCCAAGCCATCACGACAGAGTGGAACCATAAAAATGTACTATAAGGCCTCAAGCTTTTATTTGTGCAAACAAAAATGTACAACAAAAAGGCCCAATACAAAATAACACATTGCACATATACTAACAATCTAAAGTGCCAACAAAATAACAAATAAGATAAAATAAATAACTTAAAAAATGTCAACAAAATCAAATAAAATAAATGAAATAAATACCCCCCCCCCGCAACCCTAACCCAACCCTAACCCAACAGATAGTAAATCATGGCAGCAGTGCAGCAAGCAGGGTGCCCATGAGTCCAGTAAACGATTCAGACATGTGCAGGCAATGGTGATGGTAAATTAAGTATGATACATGCCTGACTTGTTCTTCATTCTAGCCTCTGCAGCTATGGACTGGGAAAAGTCACTGAACCAATCCCAGGTGGACTCTTCTACCCCAGTTTCTTCTTCAACTGCAACCACATCCGACTCTTCGCCCCCGTTTTCCTCTTCCTGGTCCAATGCTACAAGCCCTTTCTTTTCAAACGCCCTTTACTCAGCCCCTTCCTTCTCCGGCCTGGACCTCCTGTATGAGCTGAAGCTCCTCTTCATCCCTCTATACTCTGCTGTGGTCCTAATCGCCTTTTCTGGCAACCTCCTCCTGCTCTGTCTCATGTGGCACAAGAAAAGACACAACACAACAAACTTCCTCATTAGCAACCTTGCACTTGTTGACCTGGTTATGTGCATCTTCTGTGTCCCCTTGACAGCGTCCTATGCTTTTGACAAGCGTGGATGGATATTTGGACCCCACATGTGTCACTTTGTCACTGTCATGCAGTCTGCAGCCGTGTATGCAGCAGTCCTCTCCCTCATGGCCATCGCAGTTGATCGTTATATCGTTGTGGCTTATCCCATCCGCAAAAGGGCAGGTTGTCTGTTCTGCTGGGGTCTGGTAGTCCTAATCTGGCTGTCCTCTCTAGCTTTATCTACCCCCACGGCACTGCATGTCGTCTACCTGGACCTGCGGGCCGCAGGTTTGCAGATGGCCGTGTGCGAGGAGTTCTGGGACGGCCAGGAGAAAGGTCGTCTTATCTACTCCTGTTTCATTCTCTTCTTCTCCTACTTTGTCCCACTGGCAGCTGTCTCCGTCTCCTACTGTGCTATATCCTATCAGCTGAAGCAGAGGACCACGTTTGGATTGACGGCATGTCCACAGCTGAGATCTGCACAGGCTGCCTGGAGCAAACGGAGGAAGAGGACCTTCTACCTGCTGCTGGTGTCCGTCCTCTGTTTTGCATTTTCATGGCTCCCATTACAGGTAGATTGGAAGTTTGATTTATAAAGGAATGTTACTAATTTCAGGAGTTATTGCCAAGAGTAAGATGAGAAGTTTGATACCATGCATCATTAGTTAAATGTCCGGTGTGTAAAATTTAGGAGAGGGTGATCCCAATCCCATCATGCAACACTCAGAACCATAACAACACCAGGAAACATATATACAGCCAATTCATCGCTTCACCAGCTGTATTCATTGTGCACCGGGATGCAGAAGCAGTCAGGTCTATCACAAAACATAGAAGACAGAGTGATGGGAATTTGGGAACCCACAGTCAATGGAAAAAAAAACAACAACATTTTATAATTTAACAGAATGTAAATGAGGTAAAAATGTCCTTGATACATTTTCTTTTCCCACATTCTCCTTATAACCGAAATAGTGAACTTACTATACTGGAATTAATTTAGCACTGTCATTAGCTGTCGCTGTCTCTTTTCTAATTTCGTTCATTCTTGAATTGTCAACTGCTTTGAAATGATGCTTTGGATGACGGAGTTTACGTTTGCAGGTGGTGAATCTGATCCGTGACCTGGACACAGACTTCTCTATTTTGGGGAAGAATTACATAAATGTCATCCAGGTGTCCAGTCACCTGTTTGCCATGAGCTCAACTTGCTACAACCCTTTTATTTATGCCTCATTACACAACAAGGTCTTGTCCTGCCTGTGTCACAACTTCCTGTTCCGGTGGAGAGGACATGGAAAGGACCAAGGTCAAGGGTCAAGCATTTTGAAAATGTCGAAAGTGCCACGTCCTCACACTTCAACCATTGTGGCAGATTTACCAGGTGCTGCAAGTAACACTGTTCCTGAAGATGACTATGCCTAAGTTTTTTTCCATTTGCTCTCTGGAATTAAATCTTCACCAGATTCACATTTGACTAAAATCTTGCAAAGCCTTTAAATTGACACAGAATTCATGTGCAATGTAATGAGAGATTCATTGCAATGCTTTTGTGCAACTGCCATCTTCTGAACAGCATTCTGTGTCATCAGCCTGCTTTGACTTGCATGTGTATAATAACCTGCTATTGTGAATCACTCAAAAATGCATTTTGAACAGCTATTTAGCTCAGGTGTGTGCATTAAAACAAAGCTAGTTCTTCAAATAATTGAATGTTTATATGTATGTACATATTCCTGGGATGTTTATGACACTAATGCCAGTTAAATGTGCAGTATTTATGTTGTGTTTATTCATAGTCACACGTTCACTTTTACTGTGTATTTATTTAAATACATTGTTTATGATAAATGAGGAAATAAAATAAGAACATGAAAAGTGGTAGTGAATGAAAAATGTGTTACTTTCTCAATATGGACTACTGCAGCTGTGACATTTGATCAACACACAAATTCTATTGTTTAAAGGTGCATTTTTAGATGGCGATAGAGTAAAAAGGCTTCATTAACACTTCACACTTCACATTCACTATTTTACTACACCTGTAAAAACACCAAAAATGGAATGCATTAAGAAATTTTAAAATAAGTGCCAGACTTAAGTTATAGACATCACAACATTGCGATCGATAGCATGAGACAAAATTAGACAATAACAATACAACACTACATAAGGGTATATCCTTTGCAATTATTACAGCTCAAAGATGAGTCATTTTTAACTTACAATGAAAATGTGTGGATCACTTGGATGAACTTGGGTTGACTGCTCTGTCAAGTTGTAGCAAGTTTAACGACAGGCATTCTTCTGAATGACCCTGTCCTATGGTGTATAAAGCTTGTGAAATTCAAAAATATAAAGACAACCCAAATGGAGTTAGGACACTGAGGTTGAAAAGAACTGCTTCTCGCCAGCAATGTTCTTCTTTTTTGGTAACAATTACTGCTAATGAAAGCTGGCAACTATTTAAAGGATATCTCATGATGTAAGATCTTTTGAAATGGTATTTTCTTTTAAAAGATAATCATGACAATGAGGCACTGGTACCAGAGAAAAAAAAGAACATGTGCAAACTACTCAGATGACAGACTACCATTAATGGGCAATTATATCAATTCAGTGCAGGTAGTTGTTTGATCTGCAAAAGGAAGAAGTATAATATCTGCTCAGATGACACTTTATACTATATTGGTAAAAATGGGAAGTGGTGTCAGTGAAGTGCTCTTTCCTTTATTGTCATTTTAGAATCCCAGAGACCTTTTTTTAGATCGTTTCACAGAGAATGAAGAAAAGTTTTCATCATTGCACTGCAAACTCCTACTCTAATGCCCTGACTTTCCACACCTACACTGCAGTCTACATGTCAAACATCATATCGGGGAAATTATAATAATGCAGTAATGTGGTCATGAAATAATCCAAAGGCAATAGACTGAATGTATTCATAGACATATGCATCACAGACACACTGTGTCTGATTGTGTTGGCGAAATCCTTTGTGAAAATGCAAATACAAGGCTTAAAGAGTCTTCACATTCAAATGTCAGGGATCTCAATGTGGTAAGTAAGTAGTTTTGTGCCATGTGTATAAAGAGATGATGTTTTGTCTTTTATTCTGAGGCTGCAGAGATTATTGCCCCAACTCTATTCATGTGTGACGTTCAGAAAGCACTCAGCTGAGGCCTTGTGTAAAAGAAAAACAGCATAAAACAATATAATTCTTAAGAGAATATGGTGGTATTCTCATGCCAATTATTGTATAAGACACAAAAGTAATGAAAGAGAAAATTCTGTAATAATTGTTCAGCATATATTTGAGACATTAAGATAACATTGCGTCACTGCTTAATTGTTTCCACTAACTTTGTGTATAATTTGCAGAGAAAATGTGAAAAAAAGATATTCAGCATTAGCTCTTATGTTAATCTGGAAAAAAGCATCATTTCTAAATGCAGTTTTTAATTTATATCCGAACAAACAGAATATGCCACGAATAATCTGACACTTTCCAAAAGATAAAGCCACCATGTGATCCATTTATTACTGTGCAGAGGGCAGGAGAGGTTGGAAGGAGAAGAAAGCCATGCAAAATTTAAAAAAAGTCAGTTTGGGTAAAACAGTAGAGATGAGTAATTTTAACAACAAAAGGCTATCAATGAAATACAGAGCTAGGGTTGTCTTATTATACGGGAAAAGATTCAATGTTATGCTTAAACTGGCCTGGCTCAGTCAAAAAATGATTTTCAGCAGGTTCCTGTTTTGCAGCATATGCCAGTAAAGGCACAGCAAGATAAACCAAACAGACGAATCAACAAGAATAAAGCAACAAAACAACTAAAATGCAAACCAAATACACAGACACTACAAGGTCCCATAAATGGTTGCAGACCGCATTTTCTACCACATACTGTTTATGTGACGCTTCCCTGTTTTCCTTTTTGTTGTGCGAGTAGAACAGTGAGTGTTGAAGGGTAGTTGTTAGTGAGGATTTGGAAAAAAAGAGATGAATGGCTTTGGAGTGAGAGAATGCAGGACAACGGTGATTCCAGGGAGAACGTTTGTTGTGTATCTCGTGGGCTCCATGGTGCAGTCTTACACCTGGTTCAATGAGTTCTTAAGGGACCAGACAGGGAGACGGTATGACACAGGCTATAGAATGATGATATGCAAGTATATGTGTGAAACAGAGTGGGTTACACAACCGTTTCTGTTTGGGCTTCATGGTTAAACTATGAATGTGGTTTTTTCTAAGTTTGTTGTGAATTGATATTAATAACTTCATTCACTCTTCATTAATAATATTGTGGTAACTATCTTTACTCCTTTACTTTGTAGGTTACTTTAAGTGCAAAAGTAACCCTTGGTGGTTACCCTTTACTGACTTCACTGCGGCAAACATGACACGTCATTGAGCATGCACATAACATGCTCACTATAGCAGATGCAAATGATTTACCTGCGATCACCACAGTAAAAGCTTGTCGCCTGATTAAAGCCTCATACATATTCGCCCGTGTCTTGATTATTGAAGTTCGATGATGTCTCCTTGTGTCACACAAGATGTTCACGCGCTATATATAATGGAAGCTTGATCACTTCAGGTGGAGAGGGTTGAATGAATTATAAAAGCAGACACAAGGTGGACAGCGAGGCTTTGATTTATGTAGATAATGCATCCATTTCTATTGTGTCTTCTATGACATATTTCAGGCTAATAAATACTTTTTCAAACTCAGATTATTTTCCACCAGTGGAGAGGAAAGTTTGAGTTTCATTTAGACGCTGACAGAGAACAGAAGGTGTCAATAAATTATTTCTAAAGAAATTAGGTTTACAAGTGCCCCCACAACCCTTATGTGGAGGATAAAGTGGTAGAAAGATGAGTAAGTGAGTAATTTAGGTTTGACAAACTCTCTTGGATTCATAGTGTGTATATAAAACTTAATGCCCCAATTAATCTCAAAGCCTGTAGTTGGTTAAAATTGACTGGAGTCACATAATGTCTAACATTTCCTGTTTAAGCACATACAGTATTTGAATCACCACACACAGATCGTTCTTCAAAACCGTCTCTGTGATCTCTGTATTTAATAAAATATTGTAAAAGTGAGCCACCATGTGGATAATTACCATTATTACAGCTGTCCAGCTGGTAACCATGAGGGAGGTTTTGAGTAGTCTGTTGATGCATTTGTTAGCAGGATTATCCCAAAATTACAAAGCCAATTTCCACCAAACCTGTTGATGGAATGGGGCTTAGTCCTGTGTGCCCCCTAATTTCTTTAATTATATTCAGACATTATCATTAAGTTACTATTAGAAGAAGGCAAACATGTGGGATTTTCCAGATTCAATGGTGACACAGTATGTGTTCTAGAATTCAATTAAGATGGATGTAAAACACAATGAAGTTTTTTTCCACACACACTTGTGCAAACGCATATATTATTTATTACAATTAAATATTTTTTTTTCTTATATTACAGGGGTCCATTTGAAACCATACAAATAATCTGTGCTGTGATTAATATTTCCAAGATACCTCCAAAATGGCATGCAAAGAATAATAACATAAATTCACATGAGAAGAACAAATGTTTAGGTTTTGTACACCTGGGAATGAATTTCAAAGTCACAATATCCTCCTCTCACTCCTTCACAAAAAAGACTCTTTCTTTTTGGTGCAAACAGTTCTTTGTGGTGATTCAAGATCAGGCCAACATTATCTGACAAAAAAATGAAAGGCATTCGTAAAGTGATTACAAAAACAGCAGGTGCTTGTCCTTCTTTTCAAGGAAAATGCTTGGAATAGTAGTAGATGGGTTAATGGGGACAGGCACACAGGACCAGCTATCACACGTCTTGATAAATTTCTAAATTGATTCATTTGCTGAATAATTTCTAAGGCCATGACACACTGATCAGCCGATCACTAGATTTCATGGAGATAAGCCCAACAACTGAAACTATAACATAAGCTTTAAATCACATAAACGATAATTGAGAATCAACTCTTTCAAAACAGGCCATGGAAATGCACTAATCTGCATTTACAAGAAGAAGAAGATCCTTTACTGGGGTTAATGTTGTGGCTGAGAGGTGCAGCCAGGAGTTAATACAAATAAAAAGGAGTTCATCAAATTCTGCTATGAAGTATTGTGCTGGCCTCTCACGCACCAATCTTCAGTCAAATGTTTCATTTGCTGAACCGATTTCGCCAACATCTTAAAGCTGCATTTAAATGGCTCGGGATGTTATTTCCATCATTGCATACTGAATTTAATCAACCGACATGCATATATTCCTCCGGGGAGACTTGTTTAAAAGTCAGATATCGATCCATAAAAAAAATGATAGTGAAATACATTTTGTAAATGAACACACAAAAGTAATCAACCCCACACTATGTACAGGGTAAAACAAAAGTAGATTGGTAGAGGGCTTTTGATTTGAACCAAAATCTTATCTGTGTTTGGTGGCCACTCACGACATGTTAGCTGGTGAAATGGTGAAAAGTTCAACACAGACTAAATGCAACGTCTTATACTTTCTCTCTGTCATATGGAAATTGACAATAATATGGCAAAGATGTAATGTTTTTTGGGGTAATATGAGCATCCAGAGGAACAGAACACAGAATATGATGAATTAGTGGTTTGAGGATTCAACAAATATCTACTATAAAGCTAAAATGCAGTTTCTTCTGTTTGGGGATAAAACTACATTTTTTTTTTTTTTTTTGTATTTTTAGGAAGAAATGTCTTCTTGTTCAGATTTTGTCCATAAATAAAAGATCAGGACCAATCTCATGTCTATAAGTTAAATATAAAGCTACAGCCACTAGCCAGTCATAAGAACTGAAAGCGCACAAAAACGATTGTTTTAACACTTTGCTTGATCAGGGTGTAACTAACTGAACTTCGGATTTATTGGTAGGTAGTTTTGTTTTCCGTGTGGCTGCTTGAGTGATAACTGCAGTGCAACTCTGTCCTAAATCTTGTCTTCACGTGTTCCCCATCAAAGATCATTTTCAAATTGAGCATCAAGCATGTGCATACATTTGTCAAAATAAAAAGGGTTGATAAAGGATCGTGTGTGTCAGATGTGTGGCATCTCAGAATTAAGATCAGCACATTAACAAGTTACACTATCCCAGGCTGAAATTAGAAGAAGTTTCTAAAGGAAAGGCTGGGAATGTTCTATAAGGCAGCAACATCGAGGGCACAGGGTAATGGCAAGGTAAGATTAAAGGTGATTAAAGGTGACAAGGCAAAGCTTCATCATCTGAGGAGACGTGAAAGGATGACAGGAAACTGGGAGGGGCCAACTAAAGATTTGGTCCTGGAAGTTAAGCATCTGGTCACATGTTCACAGGTGTCCTTCAAACTGTATATAATATCCTTCCGAAATACTCCACATACTTTATGTCCTGAAATCTGCCTGGAGGACTTTGACAACTCAACAAAACATTTAAAAGGCTTCTACTGTTAAAGCAAGCTCAATCGGTCACAGAGTCTCTATTGCAAATGAATTACACACTTTTCATCTTATACAGTGCAGGTAAAGAGGGACAACGTGGACCTGCTTTCTAATTAGGAATGAAAGCCACTCATCTAGAACTCTATTATTTAAATTTACCTTTGGAAAATAAATTATATTTTCTCCATACAGAAATAAATACATATCTTCTCTCAAACATAGGAATGAATCATTACCACAGATCTAAAAGGCTACACTGAATACATTACTCTGCATCTCATAGGTGAAGAAGAAAAAAAAAAAGAATACGTGGGTGACAAACTGTTGCCATCTGCCAGGAACAAGCACTCACCCAGACATATACTGCAAATGCAAATATGCAATTAGCTGCTATCAGAGTCGAATTACACCTCTGGAAAACAGCTTTTAGAAAGCAATACTCCTCAGCATTGGCACAGCAATAATCCTGTCCATGTACGTCTGTTGGACACTTTATCTTCACATGTGTAAAACCAGACAAATTTGACTGTGCTTTTCTTTGTAGGCAGCCTGTCTGTCCTACAGTGTGAAAATCACCACAGATGTGCATAATTATAATCATCTTCCAAATTCACAACCGATGGAAACGACTTCCACATTCCATCGTTTGCTGCGAACAGAACTGATCGAGCGCGTTTGACCAAATTGTCTGATCAATGCCATTCCTCGCAGCTGTCTTCAGAGTTAACTACACAGATCTGCAAGTCAATCAAACTTACATGAAAACGGTAATGTTAAATCATGGAATATGTCTTTTAATGTGGGAAATGTGCTTATTCGCTGTCTGAGGGAGATTCACATCTTTGCGGTAAATATGTATCTGGAGGCATTAGCCAGTTAGCTTAGCTTCAAATAAAGATGGAGGGAAACGGCTGTTTCCAGTGTTTATGCTGAGCTTTGCTTCACGGCTACAGGCACTCAATTCATATTTGCAATACAGATGTAAAAATAATGTTAATTCTCCTGGGCGCATTTTGGCAAGAGAGCGAACGCACACATTCACCAAAACGACTTCTTAAAAACAACTTCAACACAACTTGAACTTCTCTGTTGAACTTGCACAGAGAAATCTAATCAGTGAATGTCAAATTATGTCTTCAGCCACTTGAATTCTTTATCTATGAAGTATCGTTGATACTTTGTGTGTCTGATATCTACAGGCAGGTAGTAACATTATTCACTTTAAACATCAACTTCTCTCTCTCTCTCTGTATATATATATATATATATATATATATATATATATATATATATATATATATATATATATATATATATATATATATATATATATATATATATATATATATATATATATATATATATATATCACAAATTCTCATGTCACATTTCTAAGAGTAAGTTACAGTAGCATTTTCTACAGAAGAGTACATTCCACATTCTTCTCACAGCTGCTAAAACACCAAAGAGCCATATGTAATAAAGCCCAATTACACTGCTATAATAACTCCTGCACAATACTGTATGTCAGACATCACTCCAACTAAATAAATGTGTGGCATGTTTCAAATAAAAACAACCTCATGCTTTCTTCACCTCAGACTCACAGTTGCTCTCAGACAGAGGCAGCAGGTAGGTTTGTCGCTATTTTAAGCTGTGGAGGATAAAACCAGAGTAGCATTCGCTCACGTCCCATGGCATAAGATGTGACGCCTGTCAGATGCTATTGCAGGTTCTTGAGCAGACGTCCATAGCGAAAGTCATAGACATGTCGACTGAAAAACACCAGCTCTGGGTTGATGTCGTCGGGCACACAGTGGTGGGTGGGCATGGCGTTGCCAACAATGGGTGGCACCACGAGGGAAGCAGCACTGTCATGTACACCTTCCCTACGGCGTTTTACCAAGGCACGAAATCTGGACACAGCACATAACACGAGACACTTGACGTAATCAGGGTCCGAGAGCATTTAGAAAACAAACAAACAAACAAACAAAAAAAAACAATGTCCGCGTGAAAATTGTCTTTTTCTTACCGACAATACTGTGCCAATGTCAGGACATAGCATTTGTCTTCAATACAGGCCACACTGTTCACGTCCTGGTGACGGGAAGCAAAGACCTCATTCTAGAGGAGGAGAGTTGTGTTACAGTATTGCACTCGCTCAAAACCAAAATATAGTTGGTACACACAGTCATGGCTTGGGTCAGACCTGAAGAGCAAACAAGTTGGGTCACTGAGATGGCAATAAAGTCTGTGTCACCCACCACAGAAGGATAACAAGGCACTGCTTGATGACGTAAATAAAGAGTTCCAACAGCTGTTGATCGACAGTCGCATTTCGTTACTGCATTAATTCATTTCATTTTAGTAAAGCTTGCTTTCTGCACTAAATGGAGGAATGTTGTTTCCTCTGATGGACCGACACCCAGATATCAGTTCTTGCTTTAGAGACAGAGACGGGTTACTGTCCTCTCACTGCTGCCCTGAGGTGTTTGCTGTTTGCTAGTGCAGCTGGGAAATGACAGTCTTGCTGTGGGCTTTTCTTCCCAGAGAAGAGAAAGGGAGACTTGTGTCATGTGGGGGATTACTGACAACAGGATGTGAGCACAACAGAAGCTGTTTGTCAACAGCATCAGTTGTCTCTTTGAAGCGCATGTTGAATAACTGTAGCCCAGTAGCAATCAAACAGCTTTAATTAGACCCTGATTTATATGCAAATTCACGAACCCCTAAATAGATACTAATGATTAAAATCTGTTGCAAAGTCTTGGTAGAGCGGAAGCCCGATAGAGCAAAGGGCCCATTTGCAGTGACCCGAGTTTGATTTCACCTGTGGTTCCCCCTTTCACGGTTCACTGCCCTGTCCACAAAAAGCAAAAAAGCCCAAAAACATCTGATTAAAAAATAAAAGATCTTTTGCAATGTAAACATTATATCCTACCTTCTGTATATAATATAATGTTCAGTGGATAATTAATGACTGAATATAAGATGATGAGGTGGTCAAAATCATCATGAAACACATTACTGAGGCCATTATTTTCTTACACTGGATGAAATACCTTGGTTTATGGAGAGACTGGTAAAGGTCAAGTGCTTGGATGGACCATGTGCAATCAGGAGATGAGTGAAAATCTCTTTTTCCATTGAGACAAGCCTTCAGTGCTGTTCTTTGCTCTACTGTGATTGTGTAAATACTCTTCAGAATGCTGACTAATTTAAACCATCGCTGTTTGGCCACAAGAAAACTGCTTGAAATCTGGAAAGATCGATTCTCATTTGCATTTGTTGAAGAGACTACACACAGTTGATTACAGTATACTCTACCTTAAACACACAATTCTGCACATCAATTTGCACAGTATGTAATTTTATGCTGCAAGGGGTCTCTATATCAAAATAATAACAAAAGACCTAGTTTGATGATGCCAGGAAGCAGCACGGGATCATGGGAACTGTTGTTTTGTCGTCTCGTTTGGTTCCCCAGTGTGTTTACGCTTTACAGGGAGCGCTTCAATGTGTGGAAAACAACGAGTAGTTCTGATCCATTAATGACAAATACACAATGTTAAACTACAAAGACAATAGACAACACACTGGCTAACTAGTAGTACCAATTATGGGGTTTCATAAGGGGTTTTGCCCTCGAAGTTAAAGCAGGGAAAGGTAAAATGGATGCGTTAAAAAAATACTCTTGTCATTTTTAGATATTTTAATGCTACATATTATATTTTTAACCAATAAAACATTTTTTATAGTCATAGTGACAATGGATTTGTGTCTCACCTCACAATGTATGCTGGGGTTGCGTCCCCCCTGTGTGTGTTCTGGACGGTAGTACCAAAACAAACTCATCATCATCTCTCCTGAGGAAGAGAAGCACACTGTTCACCTCAGCCTGTGGGGAAGTAATCGATGCAAGTAAGCAATGTGTTCAGTGAGTGTCCTACCTGACTCAGGTTCTTCCCACAGAGCTGAAATCTTGGCCACGTAGGGCAGAGACTTCTTCCTGGGTCCAGATTTAAGCAGAACAGTGTCCCTGACCCGAATCAGCTCCCCATCCCTCTGGACTCCCTCAAAACACTTCCTCAGCACAAGAGCCTCTTCTCCCTGGAGACACAGGCAGCAGGAAATACTGACTCTTTCAGCAGCTACAAACTGATAAGCTATGAAGTAAACAGCTGCAAGATGAAATTTGTATTGAACTGGTCTGGGGGGGGGGGGAGACCAAAAACGCAGATGAGCCCTGATGTGACAGTGATGTCCATGTGATATCCTTCCAAACCTTTTTAAGGATGAGTTAAATGACACCAGATTTAATTACAAATGACACAATCACAGATGTATCAAAAAGCCCCAGCGTGACGTTTTCTACATACCACAGAGAAAACCTCCTTCTGAAAGGGCAGGCCAACTGGCCGCCAGCCATTGGTGGTTTTTTGGCGTCCCTTCTTTGGCTGCTTGGCAACCAATCGCTCTTTGACACTGGTATAGCTGAGCTTCTGTTTATTCTCCCTGCTGAGAGGGCAGACAGCTGAGCTGACGCTGCCGGTGCTGCGTATGCCAGACCTCGACCCGCTGGGGGGCTTGGCACTCTGCGGACTCTCCTTTGCCACCTGCAGTGGAGGCTGTGGTTGGCTGGGGTCGGACAGTGGTGTCTGAACGTGGGGCACTGATTGACCGGCTGGAGGCACAGTGGGGATGGGACAGCCAGTGAGGACTTTGGGGCTGGGAGAAATGGGGATGGAGGAGGGGCTGTGGTGGTCACTGTGGGGTGATGAGTAGTCATCTGGGGAAAGAACAGAGAAGCAAAGACAATAACATGCACAACGTCCTTTAAGGGATTAAACACAGTGATCAACAACCTTTAACAAGGTTATATAATGGAAACATGAACTGCACTCGGCTGTTCTGCTGATGCAGCAGAAAAACACAGGAGGCTCAATTAAGGTCAATTATAGCCTTTAACAGAGCACGCACAAACACAACATTAATGGTCAATTTATTTCACTTTAATCTTTTAGCTCTCTGCATTTAAACCTCATCACCAGCCTTTGTTTGCTCCATGGAGAATACATCAGCATGCAAGACACTGTTGGGCTTTAGGCTTCCTGGATCACAGTTAGCCCATTGAACAGGCTCAAAAATAATCCAGCCATTAACCTATACGGCATAAGATAATCAGGTAAGATAAAGAGTCTTATTCTTAGACAAGTGTTCTAAGACTTTTCTTGCATGTTTTGGTCATAGCAGCTCTATCTCCAATGTCACACAAAGCACAACACCCATACTTAGTACATGTTCCAAAATATAATAATATGCGCAGTAGGTATGGATGTGCTTTGTGGTCATTAAAGATGGTGACATTGTATCTAGCAATACCCTGAGGAAGAGCCTATTGTTCAGAGCTCTGAGATGTAAAGATCCTCTCCTTCCTTTCAGCCGCATGAAACTTTTGACCAAAAACACTGTGACCTGACAATGTAAGAAAAATATTGGTATAAAAATATTATGGGTTTTTTTTATGAGATGAGGGTTGAGACTGCTCTTGTAGACTAGAGTCTCAACCCTCAGAGCCTGACCTGGTTTGGACTGGAGACCACACACAAACACGCACACAGAGAGAAAGAGAGAGAGAGAGAGAGAGAGAGAGAGAGAGAGAGAGAGAGAGAGAGAGAGAGAGAGAGATGCATCTGTTCATGTGTGATAGTTGTTTTGAGGTCACATTCGGATGTTTTTAACCACACACATGCATACACAGATGCACATAGGCCCACACACCCACACAGGGCCCTATTTAAATGATCTATACTGAAGTGTATGGTCTAAAGTGCATGGTGCAAGAGCATTAGGGAGTGTTCAACTCTAGTTTTGATTGTTGCACAGAGTGTATTCCTGGTGCAAATTGAAGGGCAAAGAGATTGTTGTATGGGAGCTGAATTACTCGTAGGTGCATTTTGGACTAATATTAATTATGCCGAACAGAATTTCACTTGTCATTCCCTATAAAAGACAGGTGCGCCTGTGCCTGGCGCATTAGTGGACCCTCTGCCTCTGCTGTCTTCTGATCCTCCGTCCCATCAACAACTCCATTAGACTGCACAGGGTACAGAACTGCACTGACATTCAACTTGCATATAAGTAATGCGGAAGGAGAGGAGGAGGTCTACATGCAGAGTGATCCTGCGCTGTTTAAATAAGCATGAAAATACTGCACCACTGTCTTTAGACCAGGTGTTTGTTGGTCAATGAAAAGTACTGGTCCTGACAAGGCCGGTGTTTATGTCAGAAAAGGTCCTAAAGAGCTAACAAACACAAGAACACACACACACACACACACACACACACAGAGTTATATTGCAGACATTGCAAGATTCTTTTCATGTTCTGGCTCACATCTCTGACTTGAACTCATACATTCAGCTCAGCTCGTTAGCTTTCATCTGTGTCTTTTCTGTCTGTGGTCTGTATTCAAACTGTGACAAAGGTCTTGCCCTTTATCTGATTGTTTTTGTTATTTCGAAGCCACATTAAAAATAGTGAATTAATTCCAGCCATAATTGCTATTCTCAGCACATTGTACAGCTTTGGCGGCCACATTAAGAGGGAAAGCACATTGCGAATAATTTTATACCCATTGTGTAGTTATGAACATTTATTGCTTATTAGGAAACCCTACTGTCTTTCTGTAAGTGACTCATTATGGGGATAATTACCTGTGAGAACAGTTGTTTAGTTTTTTTGTGGCTCTGGTGGGAGCTTTATCATGGTTGAGAGACTAAGGCTGATAATGCCACAGTAAAAGGCTTATTAAACAACAGATTTATAACCCAAAATTGTCAGTGTAAAATACTGAGAACACAGACTTGTTACCGATATTTATCAGGGAGGGTAAATGTCTCACAGAGCTTCATTATTAATAATGTAGGGCATAGTATAGTAAACTTCACCCTTTATAAGTAACTCCAATCAGAACAGGTATCTCAGCTTCTGTTGGAACAATTTAGATCATTAATGTTTTATAATCCCTCTCTGGGAAAGCCCACAATGACGTAATAATCAAAAAAAAAAAATATATACTGTATATTGCTGGAGCAACCAGTACAATTAACCCACTTGTCTTGTAGATTATCAGATTTATCAAAGATGCCAAATTTACCCACAAGTAGGACTTTATAATGTATCATATCTGAGATCCAACATCTTCGCTTTTCATAGCCTTATGAATAAACCATTTATATGTTCCTTGAGCAGGGGCCTTGCTATACAGCGGCTGCCATCTTGTACCTCATGTAGCCATGGCAGCCTAAATAGAAATGTGTGTTTTGCATAAAACAAAGAAGAACGGCTCTGTACACATAAACCTAATTCATAAACCAACAAAACACAAATTGCCAAGAGAGTGGGAGAGTGGGAGAGGACCTTCTTCCTGCTCCTGATGCCACTAATTTGCCTTTCCATTGGTAGATTTATAAAGAATAGTAACACATTTTAGGAATTAGGTCTTCTCACTTTCTTTCCAAAAGTAGGAGGAAACAACAGATACTACACATCTATAAAAAGTTCCACAGTGCACTATTTAAGGAGGTTATCTGCATTGATTGAATATACCACCCATAAGTGTGTTTGTATAACTGTATAATTGCTTTGAAATAAAAAACCCTTTGGTTCATAAACTTGGATTAAGCCTTTTAAATATACTATAGCCAAAGGCTATGTTTCTACAACAGCCTGAACAGATTTGCGTTTTGCATGATGAAGTGGCAAATAAAGAATGGCTCTGCCCACATAAACCTGATGCATAAACCAAGAAAGACAGAGGAGGAAAAGGCAGAGAGTGAGGGAGTGGAAAAGAGGACAGTTTTTAACAAGGGTTTACATGTTTTCTGGTCAGCAGTGGGCACTGTAATTGCTTAAATTGCTTGGGAAATGGAGGGGTAATTAGAGGAGTCTGTCATTTGTTACACTCCTTTAACTCGTCATGACAGCAAAACATAAATGATAATGCTGATCTCTGGTCTGCTCACCTCTTTTGATGCTGAGGTTACAGTTGGTGCAGTCTGTGGGGTTGAAGGAGCACCCTCCCCTGGTGATGGCTGGAATCACACTGGTATAAGTGGAGTAGCTGTTGATTCTGCAGGTCTCTCCGCAGCAGGACTCCACTGAGGTGCAGCAGTAGACTGGATGGCTAATCCCTGAGGGCTGTGGACCCGTAGTGGGCAGCAGTTTGAGTTTCTTTCCACCCCTTGGGCATAAAGCCAGGGGTGACACGGGAGCAGGGGAGGTGTCCGGGTGGCTGAAGTGAACGTAGTAGCCAGGGAAACAGGTGTATGTGTGTGGGTTGATGTTTATGGCTGCTGCGTGAGCTACAGAGTGAGGAGGCTGGAGATGGTGGTGGTGATGATGGTGGTGGTGATGATGATGATGGTGGTGGAACACGTCAGACAGTGAGCCGTCCTCTGGTTCCTTGAAGGTCTTGTCTTTCAGGAAGAGGGCCAGTCTGTGACAGTATTCAACACACCTCTCCTGGGAGCAACAGTAGCAGGAGGACACCTTGGTCTCCACTTGCTCCTCTTTGATTGTTTTTAAGGGGAATCCCAGAGTAGAGCCACAGTAGAGAGCATGTCTGAGGCACTCCTTTCCCCCTGTGGATTCTTTCCACTCAGAATCCAAAGCCTCTGTCTTACATAAACTACAGCATGCCTGGATGTTGGGCCCCAGTTGGGGATGGACCAGATCCTCTGTACCCTGTTGTCTGTGCTTTAGTTGCTCCTTGTGTTTGGGACGCATTGTTCTTTCAGTCTGCATTGTTCCTCCACACAAAGATTTGTCGCTAATCTCATCCTGAGTTGTGGCTGTTGTTTCACCTCCACTCCCTGGTTTGGACTCCAACTTCTTTTGCCGTTTGGTTCCGTATGGGGCACTGGTGAGTTTGAGCAGTGTTGCAGCAGTGAGGCCAGCCTGTCGCCGAGGGGTTGGTGTTAATAAACTAAGCCAGTCAATTTCCACTGGTGACCGCTTCTGTTTTTTAGGTTTTTCTTTTAGTGCTGCTTTTCCTCCTGAAGAAACCTTTTTTGTTTTATGTTCAGTTTTGGTGAGACCGCCTTTAGCTGCATCGTCGTTAGAAGTCTGCTGTTTCTTCATGAGATTTGATGTTGAAGAAGTGTCTCTGTAAAGCAATAAGCTGTTGACAGCCTCAGCGTTGAGAGAGGCCATTCTCCGTCTGCGAGGCTCAAGGACAGGTCTGGGCATCATGAGTAAGGCGTCAGATTGGTTGATTTTTGGTTCCAGTGCTTGTTGATTGGCTGTGGAAGTTTTCTTTAGTCCAAATTTGGTCTTTCTTTGAATGGAGCTGGGGTGAAGCTTCTTTTTGCCCTTGACACTCTTTTGTTTGCCAGCTTTTGGTGCATACTTTTCTTTGCCCAAAACTCCTTTCTCCTCCAGACGAGTGAGCAGGACGCAACAGTGAAGTGCGTCTCCATCACCCACTGCCAGTATCTTCTTCCTATGCTGGTGCGACTCTTTCTTAACATTCTTTGTCCTGTTTTTCAATTCCTTCTTTCTTTCATTCCTCTTTTTCACACCGCCACTATCTCCGTTGCTTCCCTTCTCCTTGTGGGGCTTCCTGCATTTTAGCGGCTGGCTCCGCTGGGCTTTCACCATGGTCTCAGCGTCTGTGAGCAGATACACCACTTCCTCTTCATCCACAGGGTCTAATGACGGTGTGTCTCTGCTCAGAGAGGGTCTTCAGTCAACATGGTCATGGATCATCAGACGGGTCCATACAAGCTCTGGGGGTTGGAGAAACAGATCAGACATTGAACCACACAGAATCAGAGTGTGACTTAATGTAACAGACAGGCTCTTCTGATGCATTATTCAACAACCAGTTTTACTCAGTTTGCTGTCAATTCACAGGTCAGGTCAGGTCCCCAGAGAATATGACCACTTAGACAAATCTTCTTCTAATATGCAGATAAGTGGAACACACGGGATGGAGGAAGAACTGTGATAAATAGCACATTAAACCTGGTGCCATATGTAGTCATTTTGTCATAACTACATTACTTCAAGTTTTGCTCCTCATTCCTGATATATTACTAATGCTCTAGCTACTGCATGTTTTACTTTTGGATGGCAACCGGTAATAAAAAACAAAACAAAAAACTTTCACCTTTCATCCTTTGTATCAATAAAAGGACATGTCTGTGAAGATTCTCAGTCATCCAGGTCATGGTATCCAAAAGTGTAGCAACAAAAAAAGGCAACTGAAATTCAACTAAGTCCAGTTGCCTTTTTTTGTTGCTACACTTTTCAATAAAAGGACAATTTTCAGCTTCTTAAATCCACGTTAAAACAGATTAATGACTAATGCTATCAAGCTCAACATTACAAGATTCATAGAACAAAGGCAAGCTTTCAAGCATTTTTTACTGTAGAGGGATTCTTTTAGAAGTGATGTGAATCTTGAATCTATAATTCCACAATTACAGTTTCCACAAGTATCACCATGGCTTCAAAGAATGGGTAAACAGAAGACTATGACTGTGAAGGAGTAGTAAACAGTAGTGTCTTCTGAGAATATTAAGTCGCATTTGTATTTTGCACACTTTACTGTGTTGTCCATTTTAACATGTACTATATGGATTATCATGAAGAAAAATTATATGATCTAATGCAAAAAATAATTAATCATCCCTCTCAGTGAGCGAATTAAATTGACAGAATTCCTCGGCTGTATTCTCGTAGTTTCTTCTTACTTTGCTGTATTTGGGAAATTTCTGGGGCTGCAGCTTTTAGGCAGCGAATAACAGTGCACAGGGTGTGTGAGGGTGGGATTCTATAAAAACATAGCAAACAGATTACATTGCTGTTTCCGTCTCTCCTGTGCTGTCTGTTTATCTTTGTCAGTGCTGAAGGTCTGAGTCTGTTCTACATTCTGTTCTTCATACACACAGAGCAGAGAGGCCACAGCGGACAGGAAGAAGTGTGCACTTTAGCTACATGATCATTTGGTACTGTGGTAGTGGTACCTTCTTGTAAGATTGTACAAAAGCTGCATATGCTGCTCCCTCTTTTCATTCAAGGAGGGGATGATTTTAATGGGGGTGTTTACACTATGCAATCCCACACTTTAAATTAATACAATTACTTCGATTTCCCATCAGTCTACAAATAACATTCACAAGTTTGAAGAAAAAAAAAAGTTTTGCAGGTTGTTGGAAACGCATAATATTGAAACCTTTCTAAGGATTTAAACAAAACACAATGGCTGTAAATTAGACAGTAATAAACACCTACATATATAAATACAATTCACGCTGCTTTTCTGCAAAACCTGTGCCAAATAAGACCAAGAATCCCTCTGTAGATGGTGACAAAACTGGTGAGGTGCAGAGCAGAGCAAGGGCATAAAAAAGTCCTTGAAGAAAACCTGCTCTAAAATGCACATGACCCAAAACTGCAGGTGCAGCAGTTTAACTTTCAAATCAACAATGACCTGAAGCATAAAGCCAAGACTTTGGGACAAGTCTCAGTGCTCAATTAAGGGTTTTGGAAAACTGAATTCCTTTGTGAATAAGAAACTTCATTTTCTGACTGCTGAAAATGTTGCATCAATTTGTAAAACCATGTTTTTGCTGTATTATTAAATCTATTTCAAATTAAACCCACGTCACAAAATGTACCAAATAAAATGGTTCAAGGCCTCTGTATTGCAACGGTGTCTGGGTCAAAAGGGCAACACACACTGATGATGTTACAACGGTCACAGTATCACATTATGTGATCACAGTGCCATAGATTCATGTTGTGACAGTCAGACGGAGGTTTGATACTTGATGTGAAGACATGTGACTTCTTTGATGAAGTTAACTTGAGGTAACTTCATCACTCCTCTTTTGCGATACCATTTTATTTATGCTTGTTACTTTTGCATGTGCGCACTGCTATCAGTGACAACATCACTGATGTAACAGGACATGTGACAGAGGGCAGAAATTAGGGCCACAACTAACAATAATTTTCATCATCGATTAATCTGTTAATTATTTTCTCGATTTGCTTTGCTCCATAAAATGTCCAAAAATGTTCAAAAAACCTCAAAAATACTTATGTTTTCAAATGTCTTGTTTTGTCCAAACACAAAAATTATTCAGTTCTAATGATTTCTTCAACCATTACAAGATATTATCCACACTTAAGAAGCTAAAAACTATCGAAATAGTTAACTGGAAGCACTCGGAGAGAGCAGACTTCCGCCAAGCAATGATAAAGAGTTGCTCAAAAAAATTCCTGGATGCAGACGGCGATCCAGATCACCACCAAAATCTAACTTTTTGCTAACGGACAGACAAAAACAAATGCTGGCAAAACCGTAACCTCCTTGACAGAGGTAATTAATAACTCTACCAATGTAGCCCTTGCAGAAATAGCATCAAACACCCAAGACTAGATCTGTCCTTGATTACGGTTCATTATGACACACTACACACTACACACTAGTATGAATCTTCATCTGCCGGATCGGGCTATTATCATGTTTAAAATGTGTATTCTGATCTCATCCTGATGCTTCAACATACGACCATTGCAACAAAGCTTCTCCAGCTAATGAAATTATAACTGATCCAAATACTCGTCTGCTCTGTCAACAAAGAAACACCTTTAAAGTTAGTGATGAATCAACTGCCAGTGACCTTTATACAATGACACTTGTGTGGGCATAAGAAAAGGCTCATCCTCCTTTTTACTGCAGCCTGAATGAAACACAATCTCACCACTTGACCTCCAAGAAATAAGTGAACAGGTGCCATTTTTATATTTTAAGGGACTGTGATTCATCAGAAAAGCATTCAGCTTTCACAACCACACACATTCTCTAAGCATTCCATGAAGTTTTTTTTGTCAATTTTCAGGGAAAATGTGTCCAACATGTGAGGGGCTGTCAAGAATCTCAGATGCCATAGTTCTCTTTTTACACCATTGAGTGAAATATTACAATGCACACAAACTTCAGCACGAATGTGCAGTTTAGGCTCATACTTTGTCAATATTGACTGGGCTGCTGATTGGAGCCTCTTGACCTATTAAAAAGGTCAGAGAGCATTGCATATGCCTCTAACAATTTCTCAGAGCAAAGGATTACAAATATATGAATGCCTTGATTTGTCCAGCTAAAGGTCATGTGGGAAAAAAAAAATACTAGAAAGAGAAATGATAGCAGATTTATTTTCTGTGAATCACTCAGTTCAATGATAGACTGGTTTAACACTAAATTAATGTGAAAGATAAAATGTGAAAGATAAAATGCTCAAAAAAGAAAAACATAGCAGAAAGCGGATTCACAGACACAGGTTTATGTGAAGAGAGAAGAAGAAACTATTTCCCTTACTTTAAAAAGAAAAAAAACATCACATGTCCATTTGCTTTTTTTTTTTTTTTTTTTTTTTTTAAACCAGCCTCGTGTGTTTTTTTTTTTTTTTTTTAAACCAGCCTCGTGTGCAATAATATTTGGGACCATGTCAGACTTTAGTGACCAGATACTTGCTTTTATATTTTCTACATCAGGACAAAAGCGACTCACTGCAATCATTTAATCTACAAGTGCTGACAGTAGCTGACTTTTATTGGGGATTATGTTTCTCTCTATAAATCAGTGCATCACATCCTGGTAAAGGTTTATCAGTGAGCCACTTGCATTTTTGGTTTGAGTGACTATAGTGCCGCAGCCAAGAGGAAGAGTGTGTGCATGTGTGCAGTACAGCTGATTTCTGCCATCAGTGCTTTTCCATGCAATGCATTTGCTTTACAATGCATTTTTCCACTCTTTAACAGTTGTTAAAGCCTGATTCTAAATAGGTGAAATAGACACTGATGGTTATGTTGATTCAAGAGTCCAGACAAGATCTACTCGAGACTGTTTTCACACTACATAATGACACAGGACACTTCAAAGCGATGACAAACTGTTATCATCTAACACCTAATGAAGGGGCAGCAAAACCAAAAGCTAGAGCTTTAATAACAGGGAAGAGACGGAGTGACTTTTATATTGTACAATATACCAATCTACAACAGTCAAATGACTGTGAGACTTGTAAAGCATTTTTCTAAAGCCAGGATATAATTTGTGACTCTTGTAAACCGTGAATCTTTTCTAGCATTTCATGACCTCTGAAAACAAAAGTGAGAACATAACCACAGTTCGATTCAACTAAAAATACAAATGCAGCTCAACTGTCGAGTGGGCACAACTATCTGGCAGGGCGTTTTGAAAACCATCCCATGGCTCAGTCTGCCCTTCTAACCGAATGACTCGGTGAACCGTGAAATGCACTCCATGATAGAGAAATTTAATTTCCAGATAACAAGAGGACAGAAGGAGCCTCACATTGAGTTTCTGTCTGTGGATATCAAATCAAGTTGTTTCATTTGGATAAGACAAGCATGCACAGCGGGAAGACAAGAGTTCACTGAAGAGTGCCATTATTTCTCCTTGGCTAAAGCATCACACCACACTGACTACAAAGAAAAACAGAGGAGACTTTGGATTAAAATGATCATAGGCTGGGCTTGGACATTATCGTTATATAAATTAACTAGTGATCTTTTTTTTCCTCAGACTTGGTTCAATTCTAATAAAATCTAATAGATTTTCCTTCTCATATTTGAAAAAGATGACAGCTCAGGCAGCATTTGCATCTTGCAACTGTTTGGACAGGACGTCATTAGGTGGTTTTGTCGATAAAACATAATATTTTTAAAATGTGTCATACGTCTTGAGTGTAATCACAAAGTAGCTCAAGTTAAACAAGTGTTGAAGAATAAAAGGTGACCTGTAGTTCAATTGTGCTTAGTGTATTAAAAAGGTAGCAGGAAACTGAATAGAAAAATTATTTCTTTCACTAGAATGTTCTATTTTCCTCTTATATGACCCTTTTGAGGGTTGATTTTTCTTTTTAAAAAGAAAACCCCTCACTTAAATGTGATGCAATACAAAGTAAACAGAGCTCCTTATGTAAGTGCTGTTGATTTTGCTCTCTCTCTTTGACAGTAGTTTCATATGTACCAGGAGTTACAGAGAGGAGGAGGAGGAGACTGTGCTGCCCGACTGTCACACAGACTCATTCAGAAGAAGGACACAGTGTTAAGCTGTCATTAAGAAAGGGGCGGTGGGGGGGAGGGCAAGACGCAGCTGGTGTGCAGCTTCATATAGTGCATATCACCACGTCCACTTTCCTGGAGCAAATCCTCAGTTAAACAGTCCTACACGCATCATATTTAACTTTTTTTTTTTAAGAAAAAAGCACAACATTATTACTATAAAATGCAAGTTGTGGCCGAGTAACAATAAAAGCCTGTCAACTGCAAGGAAGTGATGCAAGTAAGGGTTTTGAAAAGTCTGTTTATAACTGGTGTCTTGTTCTCTGTTGAGAAATATAAGCATTAATATAGAAGTCCTTTGAGATAAAAATTTCTTTCACCAGTTAGTTAAACTAATATTCAATAAACAAAAAAATATAATGCAAAATACAAAAGAAATTAAACATAAAAGGGAGAAATGCCCATTGGTTTGATTAAAACAGCTGCAATTTTCTGTCACCACACCTTTCAACTTAGATTTTACATTTTCCAAAGGGGATCATATAGTACACTTGAACCTTTTCAACTGCTTATTAAAGCTAATATCTAGTCAGAAAATCACACAGCATAGTCATGGTGAAGACAACCAGTAAAATGCAACCTGTGCATTAGAACAAGGGAAAAGGGTGATTTGAATGGCTTAGAATGTGCTATGTTTGTTGGTGCTAGATTGGCTATTCTGTTTTTCATTTCAGAAACTGCTACAGTATTGTGATTTTTTTCACAAAACCATCTGTAGAGCTTGCAGAGAAGGGCTCAAAAAAGAGAAAATATCCAGTGAGTGGCAATTCTCTAGGCGAAATTGCCTTATTGATGCCGGAGGTCGGACCAGACTGGTTCAAAATGATAAAAACAGATGATAGAAAGACAACAGTAACTCAAATAACCACTCATTACAACCAAGCAGATGCCACTTTTACAGGGCTCCTGTGTACCTTAGTGGCTAATGAGTGTAGACTTGGTCACTTAGTAAGTACACCTGTTCAGCTGCTTGTCAATGCAAATGATCTAATTAGGAAATCACATGGCATCAAATTAAGGCATGTAACCGATTATTAAAATGGGTAAGAAAGGTGATTTAAGTGACGCTGATTGTGAAAGGTGGGTCTGGGTGTTTCAGAAACTCACTGATCTACTGGAATTTTCACACACTACACCACTTTCACAATCGTTAGTGATTTTGAAAAGACCACGTATGAAGACTGAAAGACTGGGGATCACACTCACATTTAATGACTGTGCCTGATCACAGGCTACATGATTTATCAAACCAATTGAAACCAACTGAATGCAATGTGATTTGACAATTTAAAGGGTAAACACACATTATTTTGAGATTTCCACTACTTCCTGTCATCTGTGTCCCACCTACTTTTTTTCCACTGGCTTTTGGTAACATGTTTCTGCAGTCGGGTCAGTAATCTGTCCGCACGACCAGATTGCGTCCACAGTTGGCTCAAAAAAATTCAAACATGTTTGAAAGACTGCGACTGAGCTCGGGTCTGTTACCCTCACACATTTGCCGATTCAAGACTTTACCCGTCACACACTAACAGACTTCTGAGCCATGCTGACTGTCCCCGACTAGTGCAGACTCTGCCCAATGGTGAACTGTGGGTAAAATCACGCAAACAAAAAAAATCTTGTAATGTCTCCAGCAACAATAAAGAATTGTCCAAAGAAAGAGAAAATAGTCAGTGAGCAGCAGTTCTGCAGGTGCCAGATGTAAGAGAAGGGTTCAAAAATGATGGAAAAGCAACGGTAACTGAATTAACCAAGGCAAACATGAGGCCATGTCTGAGTACACACCATGAATTAGACCCTTGAATTAGATTACAGCAGCATGGAGACCACACCTGGTGCAACTCCTGCCACCTTATCAGGTCCTGTGTACCTAATAAAGTGGCAGGTGGGTGCCAAAAAAAAAAAAAAATCATATGCAAGGAACAAAAAACTCTGACAAGTTTCTTTTCTCAGAAGGTAACAAGTGACAGTATAATAACAGCAATGCAGTGTTACTTTCTAAAGTAACACTGACACAGTGTTCACCACCAACACTCGCCACCATCCTCCACCACCTCCTCCCTAACACCCTTCACCTCCATGCAGGGTCAGCAGTTACACACACACACCCACATCCACTCGCGGATTAGTGGACGATTCCGTTTAAATGTGCTGCTTCTTTTCTACTGAAAAAGCTGAATGTGTGTGTGTGTGTGTGTGTGTGATAAAGCAGAGCCCCCGCTGGAGCTCGTACTTGGCCATGGTGGTGGTGGACAGCGTTCATCTGACAGCCTGCCCGTCGTGGCAGAAGCTGCGATACAAGAAGTGGAGAAGCGAGTCTCAAACACCCGAACATCCTCCATCGACGGAGCTGCTTTAATATCAACATCGGCTCGCATTTAAAGCCTCAACAGCCGAGTTGGTAGATGCAGGCTATAAACCCCGCGATCCCACCGTCTCCAAGTGTGACGGGAAATTACAGTCGCGATTCATCGTTTACCTTGCGTGTCCCATCGGAAATGAAAGCCGATCCGCAGGAAAGATTAATAAGAACAATAGTAATCCTCGTCTTGTGCGCTGTTCCTTCTGCCCAGTTCCTAGTGGGTCGGGGCTGTGGAGCTGGAGAGAGATTCGCGGAGCCAGCAGCTCACAGTAGCTGGAGACATGGTGAACAAATCGGTGAGCGGTGACCTACTTCCGAAGTGGCATGCTGGAGATAATATATCCATGCGCTGCCTGCATTACCGGGACATCCCTCTGCTCTGCTGTCATTTTCCTACAGAGAGTGGAAATTTGTTTTTATTTCCACTGTAAACACTGGCGTTTAAACCTCCTCACACGAAACGTGTAGGCACGCTGCTCCAACTATCGACCGGACACCGATTATCACCTGAAGGTTACGCATTTGCTAAGGTTTGTTTCAGTTAAAAGGAGCTGCACGTAAGAAATGTATTGTCTTGAGTCCATGGTTCTCAAGCTGTGGTGTGTGTACCGCCAGTGGCACGTGAGCCTCCTCCGGTGGTACGTGGAGGAAAAGCAGAAATACTGTTCTACTGTATAAACCAGGGTATGTGAGGAATTTTGACTGGAATGTGTAGAAAATTAAACTTTCAACAAAAAAAAAATAATAATTACAATCACCTTATTTCTTGCTCCATTTTAATCTAATTTCACCATATAAGTGTCTAAAGTATATATGTGAGGAAGAGGAGGATGAAGAGAGAGCAAATGATTTTATTGGGAATAAATCTGCCTCCTGTGATAAGGCTGTAGCTGACTTTCACTCACTCATCTTCTACCGCTTTATCCTCTACATGGGTCACAGGGGATGCAGGGTGAGAGGCGGGTACACCCTGGACAGGTCACCAGTCCATAGCAGGGCAATTTAGAGTGTCCAATTGGTCTAATCCCCAAAATCTGCATGTTTTTGGACAGTGGGAGGAAGCCAGACAACCCGGAGAAAACACGCAAACTCCAAGCAGAAAGGCTCTTGTTCCGACCAGGCCGCGAACCCTTCCTGCTGCAAAGGCAAGAGTGCTAACCACTACGCCAACCGTGTGGGCCCTGCAGCTGACTTTGCTCAGCCTGTTTACACCACAGTATTTTAACGTTGGGGATAATGGTGTTGCTTTGAGAGCTCAATAATTTTTCAGGTGATAGTTGGTATAAACGTTTGAGAAACGCTGTGTTAAGTCATAATATATCACCAGAGATTAAGGAAACATGTCAAATTGAATTACTGGCTCCACTGATAACAATTGTACAGCCACAAATATTTTTTTTTCTTTTTAATATACAGCCTGCAAACATTATTGTTCAAGTGTAAGGGCAGGTCACACTAAATGCTTGACACTTTAACCTGTAGAAGGTTTGTGTTTTTTATTTTAAAACTTCCTACATGTTTCCAGTATTTTTCTGGATATGTCCCAAAAAATAATATGGGAGATAATTATACTGTGTGGTCATTATAACATTGTTGAAAACAATAAATGTAATGTGACTGTGTGTGTGCATATACAGTATCCTATAGGAGTAACTGTGATTAAAACATTCCATAGACAAACGTCATTACAGTCACCTCTCTAAGTATACACATACATCCACATATTCTTCTTAATTAGGCTGACTTACTTACAATAATCTGTCTTACACTATGATTAATAATACACAGATAAATGACTACATTAAAGATATAGTTTAGTTTTATTTGAAGTGTGATTGCCACAACAATCAACCTCCACCAGTAGGGAGGGAGCAGACAATCAGTGTGTACTTTGATATTTTAGAAAAGAAAAAATGGAATGTTACTGATATGAAAACAAAGGATTTCTAGTAGATGTGCAGGTAAGAGTTCAACATCAGTATACATGTCATACATACTTTTTATCTGTACACCTATACAGGGGTCCATCATCAGAAGAGGATAATGTGTCTTCTGTCTTTTATATTATAGTAAACTTAACATCTTTGAGTTTTTTTCCTGTAATTTTAATTAGGAAAAAGACACATGAAGAAGTCTTATTAACCTCCGATAACATTTTTGTTATTTGCTGTCATTGTAAAGGCTAATATAATAAATGAATTCATAATGAAAATGATAGCTGACATAAAGTCAGTGCAAGATGTTGTGAGATCACTGTCAAGTTATTAAATGAGTGTTGCCTAAAAAAATTGTGAATTCCTAGAGGAATATTCCAGAGAATTTGCCTCCATCAGATTAATTACAGCAGAAAATAGAGGCATGCATCCCTCTTAATTAGTCTCATTTACTGTATCCTCTTCTCTTAATGATACATGCAATCTAATAATATGGATGAGTGATCTGTTTCTGCTCATCATTTATCAGCCTGCTCCTGATAAGATCGGCCTATTATGAAACACACACACACACACACACACACAGAGTCAGGGTCAGACTGCTCAGCTTACAGTTCTCACTCAGTGGGTGTGCGTTTTTCGAGGAAACTTCAATATCTAGTCCAAACAACGGTTTCAGCCTTTTAAACCCAAACTGACTCTATGTTATCAAGTTAGCATGCAGTCAGAAACAAGCTTAATTGGGATAAATGCTAATTGTCTTCATCACTATCAGCTTTACGGTGTGTAATTAACAGTTGTAAACGAGCTGAGTGTGTTGAGTTAATGAGGCATGAGCACCACATGAAGCCGAGGGAGCGCAGACTGCTGAGATCTGACCTGCACTGCAATAAACACACTGCAACGCACTGCAGAGAGAGAGAGAGATGCACAACACAAACCAGGATGAATAAATGCTTCCTGCACTCACCCCCTCGTTCACTCACTCACTTACGAGCACGTTGTTGAATCAAAGCAAATTCTATCTACAACAGTGCTGTTGAGTGACCATGCCAGCAAATATATTTGTGTTTTATTTATTTCTTGTTTATTCTCACAGGGAAGTGGTGCAATGGTAAATAACTGCACCAGAGTTAGCCTGGGCCATCAGTTGCATCTGTTGTCCCTGAGCAGGTAAAACTGAATACTATAATGTCATAAGACAACACAATACATCATATTGCTGACACAGACTAGGGGTCACTAACTGGCGGACTCCGGTCAGGATATGGGCCTGGACGCTGTGCTATCAGTACCTGGATTTATTTCCATAAAGCAGTGATAACTGTCTATTTTTGACAGAGCATTTGTATTTTAACTGGCTCCGTGTGGACTATGTTGTTCTCAGATGACACCTGTCCACGATACCCGTGTGTGAGTGACAGCGACACACGTGGCACACTGAAGATGCAAGGGGTCAACCATCCGAAGCAACGGGCAGTGCACAAGAGAGCTGAAGAAGAGAGTGCAGGCAGGGTGGAGTGGGTGGAGTATCAAGGCTGATGTGTGACAGCAGTTATCTGCAAAAAAAGCGAGGGTCTACAAGACAGTAGTGAGATCTGCTATGATGTATGGCTTGGGAGCTGGAGTAAGAGAGTCAGGGTTGAGATGGTTTGGTCCTGTGCAGAGGAGGGACAGTGATTAGCAGTATATTGGACAAAGGATGTCTGAAGATGGAGCTGCCAGGCAGGAGGAAGAGAGGAAGACCACAGAGGTTCACGGAGTTGGTGTCATGCTGTGTTCACTCAGCATGTGATGCAAATTTACATCAGAGGTAAGTTGACATACGCCTGATGTAGACCATCATTTAAAAAAAACCTTACAATCTTTCAGGAAAGGCATATGTGAAATAAATATCGATAACCATTAAAAATTTACACTAAGGGCAGCATAATATTTGGGGATGTAACACTTGGCGACCCCACAGGTTAACTGACGAAAGGGAAAGGGAAATAAATATCGTTTATAATTCCACTCCATCAACTCATTACATTTGGCCCGTGTTTTACATGATCTCACCCGTGAAGCCCTCATCTGAAGAGATATTTCTTGAAGATTATGAATTGTTCATACTGAAGTTGGAGAGACAGCAGCGCAGCCAGTGAAATAACACAGTCATACTTGCCCCTGCCTGAGAAGTCAAGACACCTACAAGCTGCCATGGCATCAGCACACTGTAAACAAAAGTTTACAAAAATATCCACAGCATGCATTTGGACTGCCAGATTATTTATAGGGGAAAAAGGTAAAAGCTACAATATGAAGCCTGCTCTAGAATTGCATTTAAAACGGCTTAAAGTCAAAACTCTCATTCCCCTTACAAATTTGCTAAATTCATAAAGAATCTATTAATTTATGGTTATGCTGTTGCAGCCTTACTTGGTCTGTAAGCCGACGTAAGAGTTACCACATCAGTTCATTGACTTCATGGTTCTTAATTGAAAAAGCAGCTTTGTTATACTGAAACCACCATGTTTGGTCACTGTTTTCTCTCTACAATTACATTTACTCACTTTAACATAAAGTTTTCCCTTTTTTTGTTTATTTACACAACAGTTCAATTTTTTAAAGCCGTGACAAACAGTGTTTACTTTACATATTTGAGCATGTTCTTCTAAAGTCTACAGTGCAAATGTAATAAATGTGGAACCAAAGTGACTGTGAATAGATAAATTATCACCTGAGTCTGCAGCTGTGTTCAGGGATTATGGAGCTTCACAGCTAATTCCAGCTCAGTGTTGTTACTGTTTTTTAGCTCAGTCTTACCACTCTCCCTGCATTGTTTTCAGCCAAATTAGGCAGCTGTTTACGGTGAGAAAAGGCCCTAAAAATAACCACTCTAACCAACGCGCTCAGTTCCAAACAGCAGGCGGATACAGTTAGTGACTAGATGGTAAACATCGTGGAGCAATTAGCAGCCAAAAAGGCAGACGCTTGCTCCAGGATTTGGTAGAAACAGTTATGTTTCTTTGCAAGATAGATTTTTCTGTGCTGAAACTCTGTTTGCACATATTATTCTCTTTGTTTTTCGTATTTTTTTTTTTAAAATAAATTTTCATTACCTCTGCCAAGGAGGTTATGTTTTAGGCCGCCTTTGTCTGTGAGCACAAAATGGTCATCCTCCATTATAGAAAACATATTGAAGTCAGTATTCTATAAACTACCGCGGAGTGATGTTGTTAAATCAAAACTTGCATTTAACAGATCCTTTGGGGTCATTATCTGTGTAAGAAATGCTCTGGTGTCAATTGGGATGGGAATGTATACAGTATTGAACATTTACTTGGGAAATAGTGGTGCATAGTTTAAACACAGGTTGTGTTATTTTTAACGCTTATTCACCTAGTTATTATTTTGTTTTAGTATCTTAATGATTTTGGTGAATTGGCATGTTGCAGCAGATTATCTCTCACCTCTCCTTTCAAGTGTGATGAAGGACTGATATAGCCTTCACTCAGTTCATTCTGGGGTAATAAAAACAACAATTTATACAATCCTGTGATTGCACACTTCAAAAATTAAATATAATTATTTTTTCCTCAATTTCTGCCTAATAAAAAAAAATCACCTATATTTTACACACTTGGACCTTGTAAACAGTATATGTGGTTTTCCATATACAATTTTTTTTTTTTACTTGATTCTCTTTTCCCCCTTGTATTCATGTGTCTGAAAATAGGAAAGAAAAAAAGGATGGATTTCTATTTACTTTGATTACATTTGCTGGGCAGGTAGGTGAAATAGCTAAAGGAAAATATTATGGATTTTGGTGCTGATGGAGATTTGGGATTTATAAAGAGAAACAATTGTTAAAACAAACAGTAATGGAATCTATTAACACTGGTGAGAAACTGAGCAGCCTTGGTAGAGGTTTCTCGACTTATTTATTTATTTATTTTATTGTATTTTCTTTTGTTTATTCTTGTACCTGTGCTGTTTCTTTTTAATTTACAGTTAATTTCTCTTTCCATCCTCAGTCTTTCAACCTTATTTTCAAGGCTATTGTTTAAAACTACTGTGAAAACCTATAAACCACATTAAGATCCCAGTTCCCCAACTTCCTCCTCTGGTTTGAAGGGAACAGGCATCAGGCATGAGGTTCACATTAAAGTCCCAGGGCTTCTGTGATTTCACTATTCATCATCGTTAACATGATCTACAATGACAAAAACCTCCCCGAGAGTTTTTGCCATCATGGTGTGTAAAAGTGGTTGGTACAACAATAATGTCAACTGTGTCATTCTGCCTCTAACTCTTGTGAACAATGCCCCTCCTGGGTGTTGGGACTGCGGTCACACACACAAAGAATGTGTTAACACTCCAAAAATGTATCAAACAACCAAACCTCTAAACCAGAATGATTTATTTAGCCACATAACGAAAAGCAGTGAGTAGCTGGGCAGTGTGTTTACTACCGACTTTACAACAAAGTACAAATGGGTAGTTTTTTTTTTAACATCAATACTATAATTATCTTCCATGCTTCATGTGATTGTAAATCAATCTGCAGATCTGAGAACAGTGAATGTTTGCTTGTTTCTTTACAGTGTGTGACAGAGAGAAGCATTTGTGTTCTGTATAGCTGATGGCTACCATGGTGTGATACATGACTGGCCTGTTTGTGTGGTAGTTATTCACACAAAAAAGTGTTTGTGTGGGTTCGCGGACAAAAGGAATCGCAGAGAAGATTCAGGGATTTTCCAGGTAAAAGGCATGAAAACAAGCAGGGGAAGTAATGATGCCAAAACAGCTGCGACACTGACAGTGGGAAAATATGAAAAACAAAAACTTTCCAGGACACAAAAGCACATCACAATGAAAATCCCAACAGAACAGCCAGGAGACTGTTATTTGTCAACATCAGCCACATAATTATAGTATTATAATTATTGTATTAGTCCAACTAAAACAACTAAGACTTTTGAAATATATGAAAACCAGTCTAGCTGAAACTGTACTACATTTCTCAGATTATTTCTCAGACAATGCAGTTAAGATATCAAATTACTATTGTATGTATACATTACATTCAACTAGACCTAAACTGGCCTATAGGCACTCTGAACATGCTCCATCATTCTCAACCCCTAAATTATAGAAGTCAATACACAGAAGAAGAAGACGAAGAAGACAATGACAACATCTAAAAAACAGAGTGAAATCCATACAGCTACATTTTTAGATGCAGGTAGAAAAATGCACAGAGATGTTAAGCTGTCTCATTCATTGCTTGACATGGTACAAGCCCAAAGGGGAACATTGCCACCTAGTCTAACAGAGACACACCTCATTTGATAAATTGTTTCCCCGCTGTTGCTTGCATATTAAGACAAGAGCAACAGTTTAAATGAATGGCCTAGGCAAATTACAACCACAGAGTGACTTAACTCTGCATGGAAACCTACTGTATGTGTAGTCTACTGTTGTAAAGTGGATGAAATGAATGTATAACTGTTTGTCTATAAGGATGAAATGAATGTTATATTGTCCTAGTATAATTTTGAATTTGATTATGTAATTGTTCTTAAATGGGATTTATTATGACTGGAACTAGGTTTGTTTTAAATTCTGTATGTAAGTGGGAATAATGAATGTACGTCATGGAAGCTGCTATTGAATAAGTGTTGTGGACTTCAGAAGGAAATTAGCTGCAGTAGCGAGAATCTGGTGCAAGGAATCTCTGCTCTGCTGAGACAAATGCTTTTGTACACTGTCCCTGATGAATAAAATAAAATAAAATAAAATAAAATAAAATAAAATAAAATAAATGATGCTGGTTAAGCAGCACAGAGCACATACTGTGTGCTTACTTACTGGACAGGAAGTGTAATTATCTGCTTCTACTGGTCCTCTTTAAAGAGCCTGATTGGCAAAATGGAAGAAGAGGGAAGAAAAAGAAAACAGAGACCGATGGACAGTGATGGTAATGAAGACTGATCTCAGAACGATCAAGCAAAAGCACGAGAGATGAATGGGAAAGTGAAGAGGGGAACCTCACACCTAACAGCACTTTTTCCCTCAGTCACTCCTCTGTTTTTCTTTACACGACAGCTCTGCTGAGAAACAGTCGTTTGACACAGACTTTCTCTAAACAAGGGGGAAGAAAAATTAAGACAACTTTGTGGTAGACGGACGGCGACGGAAGGGAGAAGACCAGAGCGTGACGGAGAGAGAGAGAGAGACTGTCATCCTCATCGTGAACAACGACTCTCTGATGGGAGGCCTCTGACTAGATTTTTAACACCGCTGAAGAAGGAGCGTTGGGGGGGTGGGGGTGTGTGAGGGGGGGTGGGGGTGTGTGAGGGCGGGCGCCCACCTGCCGGCCCACCTGCCAGAGACTCAGTCATGCTTTCAGCATCTGCCAAAGTGAAGGACACTTGGTGCCATGTGCTTTTCACTGAAGGAGCCTGATGTTTGTCAATCACAGTGAGGGCTTCTGTTCTGTTCAGCTGAGCAGGTTTAATGCCCCACTCCACTCGACCAACATACACGCCATGCAAACAATCCCAGTGTGTGTGAGAAGTGACGAAGACCCCGGCTCTGAAAGCTACACATCCACTGCAGCTGTGGAGCGGCCGACAGCTGACGCCAGGCCGTGGGTCTCTGCTCTCCTTCTCCTTCTCCTTCTCCTTCTCCTTCTCCTTCTCTCCTCACCAGACCAGCCTCCTCTTCTTCTATGTTTCCATGAAACAGACCGGTAATTTTCACAGCTGTGTCCTGGGCACTTTGCCAGAGTGAGTAAAGGAAAGATAGACTAAGACAGAGAAAGAGGGAGAGAGGGGGGCTAATGGCTTTAGGAGTGTGCAGGCTGCAGCACAGCTTTGCTAATCATGAGCCGCTCAAAATTCACTGCTCATTTCAACCCAAGGAATATTGAAAGAGCGGAACAGCATTAAAAAGTACAAGAAAATGACAGTGTATTTGACTGTATGTATGTGTATGTGTATGTGACATAACGTGTAACAGCTGAAATCTCAGAACATATACAGTATTTCTTCAACAAAAGGCGTTAATGAGGTCAAAGGTGTGGTCTGTCTTAACTATGACTTGAAGGTAAAACCAAAAGCGAGTGCACCCACAATAATGGCAATAATCCCTAATTGCAGGAAAACAATTTGCACGCAACACTTGAGGAGTAAAGTTGAGCCTGAGTCGAGACAGGATTTCAGACTGTAAACTGTGATGTTTGTTCCCAGAAAACACTTTAGGAGAGAATATTAGTACTTTTCTTTATTTTCTCTTGGAGATTTATATTGACTGCTGATTTTTATAAACCCCTGTTGATTTTTTCTTGGGTGCCACATTCTCAGATCTCAGATGAGGTGGGATTATTGCAGTCATCTGCCCTCAGGCTCTAGTAGCCGTCAGAACTGCAGTTAGTGTTAAAACTCCAGTTTCAGCTGTTTGGACCATTTGCACAGCAAGTAACATGATAAAGGCCTTTTTTTGTGTCATGCTTCATTCACAATATCTTAAATGTCTAGTTAAATGCATTAATAACCTGCCAGCCTGTATTTTGGCAGTGACCAGAGTTGACACAACCACTGCAGTTACGCATATTAAACAAGAAAATAGACTGCAAAACACGTGCTTCATGCTACATTTGCAAATGTACTGTGATATGAAAGGCCTCCATTGTGCGGTGTGGAGGGTTTCAATTGTCAGCAGAAAACACCGTATACGTGTATATATTCCGTCTGATATGCAAGGGATGAATGATGAGAAAATGTTGCTGAAGCGCTGCCTGAACAGATGGTTCAAACCCCAACAACCTCCAGCAACATGACAAAACACACAGAGAGGCAAAACCTGAGGCGTCGCTGTTTCTATTTGTTACTTTTGTTGCTTTCCTCAGATGAGTGCGTCAATATGTTTTCATCAAGTCTTATCGAAATTATGGGAGGACAATGTTCAGATATCAGCAAGCCCTCTGACATCCACCGTGAAAATTACAATCTTATCTTCATTATAATTAGAGACTGGGACTTGAATGATGCATATATTTAAATTAATGTAGGTGAAAATGGGGTTTGTTTTCAGGGAAGCACTTTGCTTGTCATGGAATACAGTGGTCCTTGAAGACGAAAACCTTACGAGAGAAGCCACAAACCACCTATAAATATACAAATGCTGAGTGCAAATCAAGTGGTCAGTGGTTGTGACATCATTCATTAAGAATCTGAAGTCCCATTTCCATTTTAAAGCCTCCAGAATTACAATCATTGTCTATTTGTCCTCTACATAGGAACACAATTTACCAAGGAGACATCGTTTTCTATAGGAGACGACCCAAAATAGCGAGTGAGACCTTGAGGAGCATGTTTCCATAAACTGTCTTCATTCTAGGTTTGAATAATTTGGGTATACTATCAAACTCCAATGTTTATGATGGATATATTGTGATTGCAATTTAATTTGTGATATAATGTATAAAGCGTCGGTTCAATATTTACCAATATTTTCAAATAAACAAATATATTTGAGCCACAGTCACATTGGTGACTGGTGGTTAAGCCTTTCAGCTCCACATAACTCTGTAGTTTCCTCATTATAGCAGGATTTTTTTCATGTCTGTGGAGAAACAGAGTGATGCTTTTTACATTACAACTGACAGGTTGAAGGTGGAAGCGTAACAGCTACTCTAGCAGAGAAAGAGGCAGCAAGCTTTAGGTTAAGGAATTCACCCCTGTTCTCTGAAACATGAGTAAGGTAGTAAGATTCTGAGATAAATTTCGAAAGTAAACAGTTGGGATATGGACCTGAAGTTGTCCTTTCAGAGAGCCCTGCAGACTCGCCTGAGGTGTGGGGGTTTTGGAAACAGAAGTTACACACTGGAGCTTTAATTTCAAACTGGCAATAGTACAACAATCTGTAAAATAGAACAATACAATTGCAGCCATTATTTTCTAACTGCATTGTTTGAACTTGTGATGTTGGTCACTTTGAACATGCCAGACTTTCCAAATTCAAAAAGGTTTCCAAAGCTACGCAACTAGCAGTAGTCCATGGTGAAGAAAAAACACACTGAGTTACAGCTCCACCTACTGAAAAATGGTGCCTAACGTTGACTGACGGCGAAGCCATCTGAAAGACGATGGCTTCTCCGGAGTAACATCCAAACAAATCAAATCCACTGAGCTGAGTGAATTCCTGTTTGGTAATGTTTCCCATCCATCTGTGGAGCACCACTGCGTGACAATGACAAGTGTTTTGGACAAAAGGATGTGTCAACACTGCTAAGTCATTCACACTGGGTGGAGTGTTGGTTTAACTTCAGAAAAACTTCTAAATTAAAACGTACTTTTGCTGCAATATGTGACACAGTAAAAACAATAATCCACATTATTTTATTTTGTCACTGCTGTGCTTTTTTTTCTGAGCAGGAAGCACTTGTCTCCTGTGAGACAGCAGCGAGGACAGTGTCTATGGCCAAAACAGGACACTTCCTCAGGAATAATGGGATAAATATTCGTGTGGCCACTGCTCTGTTGAACATGCTGCTGCTGTAAGAGTGCTGTCATTGAAGGCCATGGAGAACCAAATGGACAAATCTACCACCACCTGCAAAACTGAAGCCCTATTGTCAGGTCTCTATGTTTACAAGCGCCATTATGCAGAGGAACTCACCAAGCAACTTGTATTTCCTGCATCATGACCCTGATGTCATGTCAAAGCCTGTTTCTCCAGCAGGAGGTGATCAACAATTCCACAAACTTCTACAAATGTTTAAGTTCATAAACCGACTAACAACTGTAAACATGTCCACCACACGTTAAGACATCTCAGTGTTTTATATTCAGAGTGAGGACCAAACTACAGTAAAAACCTAAATTCACAATCTCAACTCAGGATTTAAAACAACAACAACAACAACAACAACCAAACTTGGTCAACATCATTATCATGATCATCATCATGATCTGGATTATAAGCATAAAAAAGATATTCAAAAGGACAAATTTATGAACTGTTCCTGGATGAAATAGTTAATTTTCACATTTTCAAATTTACATTTAACATTTCTAGCTAGAGCTTGACAAAGATTAGTTTACCAGCTGCATGCATATTGATTGTAACAATGTATAACTTATTTAAAATCATATCACATTACATTATGTTTTATCAGAGAGACCTTTTTTTGGCTTTATATTCAGATATAAAGTAGCATTTGGTTGGCATGAAGTAACTTGAAACAACTGTATATACTATATAATTAAGCTTACTGTACAATGCTGTCATGTGTGTTTTACAACAAACATCGCGGATAATACTGTATTTCCCTGTGAAAGGTAGTGGAAGGTGCATAAAGAGATTTATTTGAAAAAGTTAACACTTCTCCCACTGCACGTCTAATTAAATACACTAAATTATGTAACTTAGAAAGTCCAACCATCTCGGAACAAACCTTAACTCCAGAGTCGAACCTGCCTGTGTTTCCTGCGACAGTGCCGAGTGACCACTGAGCCACAGCGGAACCTACTGTCGTTCTTTCTTTTCTTGTTCTCTTAAAGACCAGCAGCAGAACTTGTGTCTGTGTCTGGCAGCCTCGTCATTCCAGCTGCAGCTGTCTGCTCTGGCTCTCATCGCTCGATCTTGTCCTGCCACTGACACTTTCAGTTTTGCCAGAAAAAAAAAAAAACCACACACACACACACACACACACACACACACACACCATGACAGTTGAAGGCTTTTTGTTTCTGGAGTCTTACCGTGTGGAAGTTTGGAAAGCAAAGACGACAGTCACGTCCACAGGGGGACAGAGTGATGCGTCAGGTGTACACTTCCCGCAAGTGAAGGAGGAAAACACAGTGGGCTCATGTTGAGTTGAGCGTGTGAAGCATTTCCATTTTTTTCTCTTCTTCTTCTTCTTCTTCTTCTTCTTCTTCTTCTCGGCGCTGCTCAGTGCGCCACGCGTAAAAAAAATCCACACTCGGGTGACTTTAAACCACCACGACACGGGTCCACGGGACGAAGTGAGGCGGGCTCACTGTTCCACGGAGCTCCTGCAAACTACGAGTCACTTGAGCGTGTTTTTTTTTTTTTTTTACATAACAGCATCATCCGCTTTTATGTTGACGCACCGTGTAGCGAAAACATGGAGTTTCTTAAAGGGCCACGGACGCGCCGTCCACATGTCACTGTCTCCGCCAGCAGCAGCAGCAGCATGAGCAGCAGCTGTCAACCTGCTGTGGTTGACAGATGGCTCTTACCTAGTTAGTGTGTTTAAGCCTCGCAGCAGCAGCAGCAGCAGCAGGAGGAGGAGGAGGAGGACTGGATCCCGGCTCTGCTGCTCCGGGCTGAATGAGGGGTTTGTGACTCATGGACAAAAAAAAACCTGCTCTGACATGTGACTGCTCCTCGGTGTCTTCTGCAGCACTGGTGTGCACGGCTTTCCCTTCTGTTCACGTGATTTTAACTTTATCTGGATTTGTTGACTTTGTTCACAAGCCAATTAAGGTTTCATGCAAGTGGCGATGATCACGATTTTGTTGCCCCAGGTTAACTAAACCAGTTGAAAAGAAACGAAAAGACTCGTTACACATTAAAAGACAATATACACAGCACAGATAAAGTGAGAGGAAAATATACTGTACAACCAACACAACAACGGTTGCGGGGGGTACACGGCCGTTTCTAGCTTTGTAAGGGCCCTATACGTGATGCTATTTGGGGGGGGGAGGGGGGCCTACAATCTATTAGTGGAGCAAAACAGGCTATAGTCATGACAATCTCTCATAAACATCTTAAGTTGAGCCATGCACTCAAGCAAGTTAATCTAATCTAAAAAAAAAAAAAAAAAGAATACAAGGAAAACAACAATGCTCTATATCTCAATATTATAAAACAGATATTGTATTTTTACAAATTGTTTTACTTTAATTTTTGGAAGCAAGGACACAACTCATGCTCTCAGAGCAACACAGTTTCAACCCATAAACATCCCCTGTAACAGGAATGATGGGTGGCTGTCAATCATACTTGTCTGTCGGACCTGGTGGACGTCACACGCCGCGTGCAGTCCAACAATTATGACTTAATTATGCCACAAAAACATCAGCCACAGCTTTTCTTTGCGGCTTATTTTATTTATATCCGATGTTTTTTTTGTTTTTTTTTAATGATATAAGGGATTTCATAAACACAGTTTCAGATAAAGACAGGTCATTTTAAATCCCTGCAGATGAGGATGAACATATAGTTTTGGGGCCCCCTGGTGGCTTCCGTATGTATTTGCATAGTCCGCATATAGCAAGAAACTGCTATGGTGTGCAAAGCACAGAAAAGTTAAAGCTGCAGTGCGCAACTTGTGATGATTTTTTTGTTGTTGTTGTTTTGATGTTATGTTAAAGGTTGTCAACTGCTCTGTAAAATAAGGATTTGCTCCATATTTGAAAGATAACAGACATGTTCTGTATTGAACAGATAAGGAACCCACTTTGTTCCTTACTTTTGACTATCAAGTCAGTCTAAAACCATGACAGATTAGTCAACAAATGAAGATTTTACAAATTTGTATGAGGAAAAATAAAATTCTCCTCCTGCTGTCGGGGCCTCTCCTATCAACAGAAATGTGCACTTTGAATTGCTTGTAACTGGCAAATTGGTTTGGACAAAATGTAAAGGTTAAATGGTGACAGGAGAATACTCAGGTTATAAAAAAAACTCACTCACTCACTCATTTTCTACTGCTTTATCCACTGAGGGTCGTGGGGGGCGCAGGTGCCTAACTCCAGCTGTCATGTGGCGAGAGGCAGGGTACACCCTGGACATGTCACCAGTCCATCACAGGGCCACATAGAGACAGACAACCATGCACTCTCACATTCACACCATTCACACAGTGTCCAATTAACCTAATCCCCAAATCTGCATGTTTTTGGACTGTGGGAGGAAGCCAGAGTACCTGGTGAGAACTCACACACCACGGGGAGAAGATGCAAACATGGGGAGAACTTGCAGAAGGCCCCTTGTTCCAAGGGGACCCGGGACCTCTTGCTGCAAAGGCAAGAGTGCTAACCACTACACCAACCGTGGGCCCGTCTGCAAACATTTAATACAATTATTATTTTAAAGTCATATTAAACCTTCTAAGAATTCTGTTAATTTCGGCATCCTCTCATTTCCGGGTTAGTTCACACTGACCCTACATTGACCAATCCATCAACTCAGCATTCAAAGAATACGGTACATGGCAGCAAAGATGACGGCAACTTCCTGGTGAGAAATGGCTGCTACTAAAATGGAATGTGAGATCAAGTATGCATGCGTAGACAGCTAGACTGTTGAGGACCCCCTAAGGTGGCTTTCCGTGAATGTGGATCACAGCCCTTATTCTAACTGAGTTTGGCCTATGCGAACAGAAACAATTTAACCTTTGTATCCCTGACTGAGGGAGCGTTAGTGTGTATACAGCAGCAGCACAGGGGCGGACGGGGGCAAGAAACCATTACCCCGTCAAAACAACTGAATGACCGCGGGCACTTCTGTATGTTTTTGGTTATAAGCCAAGCTTTATAAAGTTGTCCTGCTTTACTAACCCAATGTTGCCTCCTTCTGCCTTTACATAAAACAAATCACTTCCTGTGTGCAGCATAGTCTAAACACTGCTTAATTGAGAAACACCGAGAGAGAGTCGTATAGCACTGACATGTGTGATCAGCATTGTTTGAACTAATTTGTAAGTGGTTTGAATGTGACAGCCATTTGATTTATAATTAAAAGTCACACCCACTATAGCTGTAAGTAATTACAGTTCCACTCTTTTCTTAAATTCTCTTTCCCGTCAAGTATTTTTGTCTTGCTTGTACCATCTTGTACTGACATATTTCTATAGCCCGAATGGACAAACCAACCAAATGTTGTAGTTCCATCCTTTTAATTAATGATTAAAATAATCAAAATTATAGGTCATTATTATTAAATTAGATGCTTATAAACTTATAGATCTTACATCTGGGATAGATCAGGAACTGTTTTTAAAGTTTAAAGTTTTTGAATTTATTTTCAACTGTAAAATAATGTTTTATTAGTTAGAATGCAATTATCATACATCATGATGTATTTTTTATTTATTTATTTTTTGCTTATCTCCTGTCAGAACCTCATTTTATTTCTGTTGTACAAAGCACCCAACAAACACAAGCACTTGATGGACTCGCATTAACTTCAGTGTTAAAGCCTTTTCTTGACAATAACACATTCAGTTTGAAACTCTCCCCCCAAAGGGAGGAGTCCTTCCTGCTTAATAAAGAGCCGTTCAGCCAGAAGGTCAGAGCACAGTCAGCATACAGCGGTTACACAGCTACTTCATCAGACTTTTTGTAGTTCGCTCACTAGTCAAACTGGTTGTCATCACTGGGTATGTAAATTAGAATAATAAGCAAATTATTAAATTAAAGTTAAAAGGTCTGGAAAAAACAGACTACATTCTCGCTGATTAACATTTGAATTTGACATTTCTTAGCTCAGAGTGGTAGAGATATGAATGTTTAAAACAGACTTACTTCCTGTAAAGGGAAAATCCACACTGAAACATAGCTGCCATGTATTATTCAAATAAAGTGGGAGAGTTCACTCATTGAACTATTGTCTCCCCTCTGGCTTTTCCAGAAACAATGAGCTCTATATTCAGTGGATACAAAGGGACTGTAGACAAATGAGTTTTGTTGACAGTTTTACCTCGTCTTTATTTTATTTTCTTTAAACGCAGGGTGCATTTGAACCATAAATGCACCTGCATTTCAGGACAGGCACAGTCATCTCTGATCATAGTCAAGAGAGCAGACACAGTATCTTTTACATCTTTCAGCACAGAGTACATGAGAGTCTTCAGTTTTGAAAAGTCCCTTTTCCCCCCATCTCCACTGGGGTTAAGAAATAAAAGAACAAAGTCAGAATAACTGCTTATCAACACGGAAAATCTGGTTCAGAGTCCAGACAAACCACCTGCCACAGAGGAAACAAGGGGAGGCCATGAGCTGAGAATCCATCATTCAAACAGATAATTCAGAAGAAGTGATCACTGTGATAATTGTCATAATCAAATTGTGGAAATAAAATTTAGGAAATAAAATGTTTTTTTTTTCAACTGCTTGTTTTAAATGAGAAAAAAATACCACAATCATTTTATTAAAAAGCCTCTATGACAAGTGACCATGGCATTTACATGATAGTGAACTACTCCAGAAATGTTTAAAAATGTTTATTTAATGAAACAGAATTACACATGATCAGTTTCATACTGCACTACTATTGGTAGTTAAATGTTCTTTAAGAGAAGATCAACTCACAGTTTCCATTTTTTTTAATAAAACAGAGAAACATTGGCCTCCAAAATGAACTGATAGGGTTTCTAAAACTAGCAAAAATAACTCATACACATTAGCTGTTATTGCTTTATGAGAGACTGTTTGCATTGCATCTGTGAAAGTGACAATAACGATTTGATTTACATTTGTTTGGTACAAGATTCACTGTAAATATGAGTAACATCCTTGCTGTTTGTTGATGGTAGTGAAATAGAATGGTCAGTAACAATGACCTGCCAAGATATCCTGCAGTAACACCAAGACCCTGGCATCTATTTGCCATTTTCCTTACGTGATAAAAATATACAGTATTCACAATCCACTCCCTCTTAGAAACCTTTACATCTAAGTTAGAGCAGCAGTTTCTCTTAGCAGTGTTCAAGTGTAAACTAAAATACTTTTGCAGTTGGGTGAACTAAATCAAAATTCATATTAAATAAAACAAATAAACAGGTTTGTTTCAGCATTTCAATGGTAATGAATTGTCACTGATATAATAAAGTAAAAAAAGACCACTTCAACAGTAAAAGAGAATTTCATTTGTGAGGTCTATTGTGGTAGCATCACTGTCAACTCATCTGTGAATCAAATCTCAGCTAAAGCTAACTCTGACAAACCCACATCATCATTCAGTATAAGGTCCTGGGTGTGAGTATCTGTGTTTATCCATGATGAAACACTCAAACAGCCCTCGGCTTATTTGAACATGGAGTTGAAGGATCGTCCAATGATGAGCCGGCGAATTTCACTCGTGCCAGCACCGATTTCATACAACTTGGCATCCCGCAGAAATCGCCCCATAGGGTAGTCGTTGATGTAACCGTTGCCACCTGTTGAAAAGTGACATATAATTTAGGTGTGTATAATCAGAGCAGCAGCCATGAACCAAAGCAAGTCAAGACATCAAAATTATTGACTTGCCTGCACGACATAAACAATGTTTCCCCAGCACAAACCAGTATGCATGGCTTCATAACCAATGTGTAACAAGTTATATTTTTCATCTACATACATACTGATAAAACATTAAAATGACTCCGTACCACATGAATCTCATCAAATGTAGCACAAAAAGCACAAGGATGAAACTAAATCAAGGCAAACTTGACGTGTTCGATTGCTTGGACAAATTATTCTTATTCTGCTATAATATACAAAAAAATTAAGAAATTTACTGGGTATAAATCGGGTAATAATATATCATCTACACTCATTTAAGCCTGGAATGAGGTGGCAACAGGAAATACAACATGAACAAAAAGAGACAAATCAGTCAGAATCTCATTAATATTAAGCTTAAATCAGAAACACAGCTCCTCTCTTTCTACTTTGCATCCTTTCCACGTTGCTTAATTCACCTGTGCAAAACTGCCATTTGCATGCATGTCCACGTCACCCATATGTCTGCTGCAGCGCTGCTGTTATATCTGTGCTATCTCTCTAGACCTAGTTTGTTTTGGAAAATGGCCATTAATAATACAGTGTTTGATTTTGTTCCGTTACAAATTTAATTTTCAAATGAAGACAGAAGGGGACTAGCACCATCAACCTTCTGCCCTTCAACTTGTGTTCTGTTTATTGACACAATTATAGTCTGTATTTGGTTTCTACTACACAACATGGCGCACGCCTCGTCTCAGAATTTTGCTTCATTTTCTACAGCTTTATTCTCTACAGGAGGCCAAAGCCAATCCCAGCTGATGAAAGTCAGGGTAGATCCTGGACAGGTCAGCCCATCGCAGTGCAAACATACAGAGACCAACAACCATTCACTCTCACATTCACTCCTACGGCCAATTTAGAGTGTCCAATTACAGTAACCTCTGCATGTTTTTAGACTGTGGTAGGAAACCAGAGAACCCTCAGTCGAACTGGAATCCAAACCAGTCACCGTCTTAGTGTGAGGCAACAATGCTTGCCACTGCATCACCATGGGGACCCAGTTTTTCTTTAATATGATGAAAAAACTACAATGGTCACATTAATGAAACAGTAGAAACTGCATATTGTGAACATGACATGTACACATACACACCCATTTTGTATGTTGTCTTGAATGAAAATGACCGAAATAAACTACATGGAAATTATTTTATCAGGTACAGGATTTATTCTGCCACAAGCTTTTTGATCTGTATCAGAGGATAATTGCTCCAACTGTCACTACTACTAAACGTTATATTTTATGTAAGTTTACTGCTGTGTGATGCCAATCAACAGATCTTGTTTATTGCTGATCACAGGTGTGATAAAGGCCACCAAAATGCTAGAGGACATGGAATGAAAACCAAGATATTTCCCTATTCTTACACACAGGTGAGGTCGGTGCTATAAGTCTGACTTACAGTAACTGGCACTAAGCCACACTTCTCCATACCACCATGTAAAGGACATTTTATTTACACCTCTTTCTACATGTTTCAAGTATAATGCCTCTTTCACACTAAAATTTGTAGGCTCACCCAGGATTCATAAACTTGGTTGAACCCACTAGACAATTCTCATTACCAGTGGATGTTCTGCCCCGGGATTTTTCTTCACCCGTGGGTGAAATGTGATGCCTTAAATGTGCCAAAAAACAAACAATGGAGCTTGGTGAAAATTCTCTTTTACTTGAGTCCCTCGTTCCAAATCAGCAGAGCGCGAATGATTCTAAGTCACAAAGTCAAACGAAGTAAGACGAAATAAAAAAAATACTGTTACATTTTGTAAAAAAACAAAAAGTCACCCTGTGACCACTGTTCCTTCAAATGCCACCAGTCTATTCTCATTCAGAGCTTGATGGTTTGTGAAGACAACAGCCACAAACCAAGCAGGGGAAAAAACGAGCTGCTGGACGTCCTCCACTGTCGTCTGTTGTATAACATTTGATGTTGTTGATCATTGTTGTCGCACCAGTACAATGTCACGCTACGTATCTCGCTGACATGGCCATTGAGCACAGTGCACAACCCCGCGTGCCGAGTAACGGTACTGTTCTCACTCAAAACTCGAGGCTGACCCAGGGTTTTACCATTCCAAACTGTGCCATAATGGAAACATGACTTAAGTGACAGCTTCCCCTCCATGTTCACATGATACAGTCAAGTAAACCTCTGTTTTCATATGCACACGGAATCAATTCATACCTCAATTTCTCTGCAGAGACTAGACTTTTCTAAAATTAGACGAAGCACAAAATATGTTTCCTTATTTTTAAAGGTTCACTTTTCATTCTATACACCCAAGTTCTTAGCACTTACCCAAACACTGAATACCATCCAAAGCAACCTGAGTGGCATTTTCAGCACAATATAAGATGACTCCAGCACAATCCTGCAATGAAAACAGAAACCAACAAAGTCAATGTGAGCAGGGGTAAAGGTCAGAAAAAAGAGACCGACTGCCTCATGCAAACAACTCTTTCCCCATATCTGATGAAATGAGAAAAAAGACAAATTATGAAATTTTATCACAATATAAAAAATGTACACACTATCAGATAGAATGAGATATGAAATTTCCAGATTAGATATGGAAAGAGATTTATAGTTTGTACAAAAGTCATCTATTCATTGACTGAACTGTTGTGATGGAAATATTCTAAACAAAATGGAACCTTTTTGCATTAAATCAAATTGACAAAATAAAATCCCATTTAAGATATAAGGCAAAGAATTACTTGCATTTACCACCAAATTATGTCAAAAAATTTAATTGATGAGATTATCATGTGAATGCATCGATTATACTACATATTCCAAATTATTTGGAATCATTTGAAATTATCTCACCTTTGCACTAAAATGTCCTTTGTCACAAGCTCGTGCAACATTGTAAACATACTGTCGACAGGAGCTCAGTCTGCTGTACATGTCCGCCATCTTGCCTTGCATCAGCTGTAGCACACACACAAAAATGTGATATGCAAGAACACTTTCACTCATAATATTCTAAACATTCAACTTTTACAAATCTAAGAAAATCAAATATATTTAAAACATAGTACACTGTATAAAGTGAAGGTCAAACCTGAAAGTGACCAATCTTCTGTCCAAAAGCTTCTCTGATGTGAAGGTAGGGAATAGCAAAGTCCAAAACTGCCTGCATGATGCTGCAAAGCAATAATTATATCATATATAGCAGAAACAAGACTCATTCTTTATTATATTTCACAGCAACACATGTGGTCTTAATGCTGTTCCTAATGTCTATGAATTGTAAATTGTGCTGCTGTCTGTCTTGGTCAGGACACTCTTGTAAAAGAGATTCTTAATCTCAATGAGTTTTTTATCTTGGTTAAATAAAGGTTTAATAATAAAACAGGAAGATGCCAAGGACAATAAATGAATGAGCCAAAAGTGAGTTTGATCAAAATGTTTTGAACTGTTGTTTTGTTTTAGTTTCTAATATGGAAATATTTTATTTCATATGAACAGGGCAAAAATGTTTTACTTCCTACTTCTAAATGATTCCAGTTATAATGGGCTTCAATAAAGCATTAACAAAAATAAATGAGGGTAAATATAAACTACACAGATAAAATCATGAAATACAATGCTTGTTTCTTTTTGGCTGCACTCAAAACCAAAAGAATTTAACTGGCAATTAAACCTGTTTTCATGTTCTTCAGAACATCCAAAGGCAAAGTTAGGAGGAACAATTATTTTAACAAACTGCAAGTCAGATAGATTGATAGAGATAGAGATAGCATAATACCACTTTTCCATACAAACCCATATCCCAAACTCAAGTAGCTACCTATACTGATATCAGTCTGATACTGTTAACAATACAATATTTGCACTAGCCATTTTAAGCTACTTTAAGAAAGACACAATTATCCAACTGTGTAACATGAAGAAAGACTGATTTTTATCTGCCCGATACTCGATCTAGTGATTATGACCAATATCGGAACAATACTGAGTATCATAATGACTCATCCCTGAGCAAGTTTAGTTTTCTTCTGAGGACGTTTTCACACCAAAGGACATGAAACAAAGTAAGGTGCTACATCTCCTGCTAAAAACATTTCTGAAAGAAACAATCAAAGAGAGACATTAGAGGGTAGCTGCACATTGACCTTAAAAATGTGAAAATATTGTGGGTTGTAGTGAGACTATGCTTCTGGTTACTCATCTTAAATGTTTTTGTAACTTCTTCCCCTGTAAGAGGCAATAATACATATCATTTCCCAAATAACTGGTTTTAACGTTATGGCAGATCCACATACACTTTACACTATGTACAATTATGAACTTACCCAAGAGGTCCAGCTGAAAGCACCAGCCTCTCAAGATCTAATCCACTCATCATCACATAAACACCTTTGTTTAGTGGACCAAGAATGTTTTCCTCTACAACAAAACAGGGGTGGGGGGGAATCAACATCTCAGTCTTTGAAACAGAATCCAGTTGCAAACGTATGCAAATCTGTAAAACCTCATGTAATGTGTGTATGGATTCAAGTTTTTTGTGACAGCTTGATGTTTTGTAACACACCTGGGATTTTACAGTCTTCAAAGATCAACTCGCAGGTGTTGGATCCTCTCATGCCGAGTTTGTCGAGCTTCTGTGCTGTAGAGAATCCTGGCATTCCCTACATAGCACAGAGATACAGTACACACACACACACACACAAGAGAGAGAGTGTGTAAAACACTATTTATGATACTTCCAAAAAACATGTAACCCCATCACATTCCCTGAGCAACAAGTCAATCTGAAAGCTGAAAAGATGAAAATATCAGCACTTTACCTTTTCAACTATGAAAGATGTGATGCCTTTTTGATTGGCCTCAGGATTTGTTTTAGCATAAACGATAAGGACATCAGCATCTGGTCCATTTGTGATCCAGAATTTGTTGCCATTAAGAACATAATAATCACCTGCACAAAAAAAAAAAAAAACACAAAAGAGTTGCTCCTTATTCTGAATTTTACATAAGAGAAAGTTCACAGATGTTACTCACAGGATAAATGCTTGGGTGCAGTCCTGTGCTTTTAGTTATTTAATCATATTTTGTGACTGCTCAACATTAAGTTCTTTTCTTCAAGAAACATTTGAGTCTCTCTGGTTAAACCAGAACAAACATCACCACTCTGCCTTTATCCTTACAATCAACACTAGCTTGAAAATCAGTATTTACAAGGGATGGTGTAGGGTGGAGCCACTGGTGATCACAGCATGCAGACAATTTCACTCTCACTTTTCACCCTTTGCATTGATGCAGTAACCCACCGTTTAAGCCTGACACACTTCTGTGTGAATATGTAAAACGTCTGCATGACTTTCAGTAATTTGATTCTGCATTATCTCCTCCCAAACTATTTTTTGTTTAAGGATCATTTGAAATTTATGTTTACATATTTGCATTAATTGATTTCATGGGCTCTGAGCCATTAAGTTGCTTTATTCAGTTTTGATCCTATGCTGTTTTTCTGACTCAGCCCAGTCGCTCCCCTCAGTGCAACAGCAATAAGTGAGAACCAGTAAATGAGATTTTCTGGAGAAAATACAAATTACTGTTCTCATCTCATTACCATTTGCCAAACATGATGCTAATCTGTGTACAATGTGAGGTCAAGAAACTTGTAAATGATCTGACTCCTACTCCAGAATGAAAATGTTATCATGAGGAAATGGGTTTTATTTTACATATAGTCACAAATCTACTGAGAAGTTATAAACCTCATCAGTGAAAGCAGTGAAGATTTACTTAAAATCAAAGTAAAAACTCGATTCATAACCTATCCTTAGTTTAAGCTAAGTTGCTATCTTGACTACAAAGAAAAATACAGATCTCCGTATGTGCATACACTATGTTCACACTGATAGTGAGGCTATGCTGCACCCACATACAACCCTGCTGAGTTAGAATCAATGGGCAAATATTAAATTCATTGTGAAAAGGGCTGGAGGTGTTTTTTTCCAGTCTTGTTCTTTAGTATAAGGCTGTTTATATAATGTTTAAAATTAAAACAGTTTTAGCAGAGCAAAAGTCTTTGATATGTAGTTCAGTGTGTTCTACCTTTCTTCGTGGCTTTGAGTTTCATGGATACAACATCTGAGCCAGCATTGGGTTCACTCATGGCCAGAGCGCCAACGTGCTCTCCTGTCATTAACTGGCAACAGGAAGAAGAACCAGAGGAAAATTAAGGATTTATTTAACAGATTTTTTCATTTAGGCTTCTCCCCTCTTCAATACAAAGTCCAATGGTTCTCACCTTTGGCATGTATTTCTCCTTCTGCTTTTCATTTGCATGGCGCACCATCTGGTTGACACAAAGATTAGAGTGGGCACCGTAACTGAGAGCAATGGCTGCTGACACTCGTGACATTTCCTCCATCACAATGATGTGATCTAAGTAGCCCAATCCTGTGCCACCGTATTCCACTGAAATGGATAAATGGAGTAAATAAGTTTAAAGTCACATGCAAAAAAAGAGAATCTTTGAGATTTAAAAAAAAATTCTTGATGGATTTATTAACCCATCTGATAAATTATGATGCTAATTTACCAGTTTCCTGCAAGTTAATGTTATGCTACATAAACTGTAGTATGAGAGTGTTTCCCTCCAGCTATAATACCTGGAGCAGTGATTCCGAGGAGGCCCATGTCCCCCAACTCTTTCCAAAAATTCTAATAAAGAGATAATGGAAAAAAGTTACCAATACATAAATTCTGCTCCATGTTTCAAAGTAAACATAATGAATACAATCTTGATAATCCCATATGAGATACAGCACAGAAACAACCTTATTAGGGGATTACATGTACATTTACAATGGAGTATATCAACTCACCCGCATTTCTGGAAATTCATTCTTTTTGTCAATCTCATCGGCATAAGGTGCAAGCTTTTCTGTGAAGAACCTTCGCACTGTCTGTCTGAGCTGTGGAAAAACAACAACAACTTCAAACTAACACCTTCATAAATGTCAAGACTTTATTAAGAATACTGAGAATATGAACACAGTCTGGCATCAACTTATTGGTTTCCTCTTTTATTTGATGACATGGCATTTGCATTAATTTAGCGATAGAAATGGCTACCCAGCATTCCACAAAAATGGTGGACACCTACACCTCCCAATGCCTGAGGAAGGCCTCCAGCATCATGAAGGACTTGTATCAACCAGTGCATGAACTGTTTTAACGTGCAATATCATGTTCATGACAAGTGCTGTAAGAAACCATTTCTCTCATAATTGAATAAACTTTCGAGTATTAAACATGTAATTATTTGGTGCAAAGGACAGAAAATGTTGAAATATGAGGATCGGTTTTCCCCAAACCTTGAAAGGCCTTTCCCCAATTTTTGTTATTTTGGTCAGTTTGATCAGTTTGAAGTATTTCTTTGTTATATGGATTGGTGATCTTGATACTTTTTCAATGTAGTGAGTCCTGGGACCCACAGGTAGTGATTTGTTTGGGTCTCTGGGAAATTCAATGAGTCCCTAATAAAATTGCTTGAGAAATGGTACTGTTAAACTCCCGTTTGATTTGGATATACAGTAGTATACTTATAATTAACAGATATTTTCATGCCAAGTGTTTCCTCTAAGATTTTTTTTAGCAGTGCGGGCAGGACTGAAATATTATGGCCTTGAAAGCTCACATTTTGTGAGCTCTGGTTCATTTACAGGAAACATAATGTGGGATTTTGAACTACAAATAATGTCTTCAAGATAGTTCGACTTTACATGAACTAACAACAGGGTGAATGGAACCCATCAAAGCCTGAGCAAGTCTGCATTGCTTGCACCAGCACTATGGAACTTTTGGTTTTGGGTCGGCCCCATCATGACACAAAAAGCACTACAAAAGTCTTTACAACAACAATCTGGTTACTGTATTTGAAATGCATACAACCTGGCACTTCTGCCATCTTGCGGCGAAGCTTTTGATTACTTGCATAGTATCAAAGTAGCAACCAACACCTTTGTTTATTTATTTATTTTTTTTTTTTTCAAACTCAAAAGATTTTATATTTTTTCTGAACATATCCTCATAGAAATAATATCTGTTTAACTGTTTAAATGGTGCATACTGTGCTACAATATTCTTAAGAGCACTTTAAGAGGGACATGACATTCTGACTTTTCTCCTTATAACTCTTCTCTGTATTCCTTTTGTGTTGTTATTTCTTATACAGGCCAGACTCTCTTTACCATTTCTTGTTTTGGGGCAAAGTGGAAAATAATTGACAAACAATAACTTATGCTGTGTGAACTTCCTGAATGACCACAACAGGAGGGCAGCCACTTCTATCCAATCAAATCCTTTAGAAGAACCCCACATCCTCCATTCGTCTCCCATTCCTCCTGGTACCAAAAACAAACACTGTCCTGTCACCGTAATATATGTAAATAAATATGAACTGTACAGTAGTAGGTTTGGACTGACCTTTCTGATCCTCATTGCCTTTACGTTTACACTAAACGGAAACTATCAACAGTGTTCCCTGAAGCGGGAATGTGACACAGATAACTTCCTCACTTGGTTTAATGATTGGTTAATGAAATATAATTTCATTCAGACTGACATTTAAACTATGTGTGATCTAGGCACGCTAACATGAAGGTCTTCCCCTGTTAGCTAACGTTACGTCACCACATCAGAAGGACTGTTTATAAATGGCCGTCAAATTGTGGTTAAACCGTCATGTACCTTCTCTTAACTTTGAGCGACTAAAGGTTTTTCTGCAGCAGGTGTCACATTTACACAGAGACGGTGAACAGCAGGTTATGTTGGCTAACTCATGATGTGACTGAACCTGTATTTGCTCGTCGGTGAGTCCGTTCACCACGTCGTCCACAGGGATGCCAGCTCCTCCGGCGCATCCTCTCCTCGCCACCGCGGAGATTGAAAGCCTGGAGCCGAAGCGGAGAGCGTTCCTGACGGCAAACATGGCCGTTTCCTGCAGGAAGACTTAAAGTGGAAAAATCGAGAGTGAACAAAACCACGAACCAAACACTGTAAATAAGTGTTGTACTCAAGGACTAACTACTGTGAAGAGGTCTCACTCTACTACAATTTCGCCGTCATTTTATCTGTTTGCGCCGCCTACTGGACTGGAGTGTATACCAGTGCAACAGTTCACTGGCTTCCTCCTTTAAACTGCCTCAGTGACAATTTATTATAGTTAGTTTTTAGTTTTTATAAATTATTTTGTAGTTACACAGAGTTCATATGTTTAAAAAAAACTATACAAAAGTTGTTAAAAAGGGTCGAATATTTGTAAACTTTATTTTAGCCATTTCTTCTGTGTGCTTTGCTCAAGCCTTTACTTAATTGTCTTAATGTTCATGATTGTAAATGATATGATGCTTGCTGATTGTGGTTGTAGTCTGATGGAGAATGTAAAATAAAAGATGGTCCATGCACTTTGTCCCTAAGTAACAACAATTCATGTAAAATCTAATCTACCTTTCTATCACCACAATGAATAATCTGACGTTTATTTATTTATTTTATGAACAAGTGATTCATCATCCAGATTCTCCTTGTTTTTTGCTCTCACCTGTGACAGTTTGAGATCAAGAGCTGCACAACAGCGTCACCTCCTGGATAATAATAATAATAATAATAATAATAATAATAATAATAATAACTACTGTTCAACTTCTGTATACATTTTCGACTTCAGGTAAATAATAAATGATAATGATACATGTACAAATATTTTTATTTTGAAAATCCATGTTTATAATCTTTGCAAATGATAGCTTTGTTGTTTGTGTACCTGGTATTCCTTATGTTGTGGGGACCTAAATCTGTTTACACTGTCACATTATGGGGACTTGTCTTCGTAGGTTGAGGTTAGGGTTAGGGTCAGCCTTAGGGCTAGGGCAGTAGTAATCATGGCTAAGTTGAAATAAGAAATGAATATAGGTCAATGCAATCTCCTCTGAAGTCATGGAAACCAGTGTGTGTGTGTGTGTTGACTGAAGTCCTTGGTTAGTCACTGTATCATGAGGAAAACATCAGAACCATTGTACCGGTTTTTTTCCTTTACTCAGGAAGTAAGCGACATAATGCGGAAGATACCAAACCTTGTACCGTTCAACGTGCGCCATTGCTCACGCGTGCGCGTGAAGCAGCGCGAAGCCACGCCGCCAGCAGACAGGGGTTCCCCGCACCACCTCACTGTGAACGGAGAGCTGACAGAGGCTGTCAGTGTGTGAAGCCGAGGACAACATCGAGGAAGTGGCACAAAGACCTGTCCGAACGGGCTCAAAGTAAAGTCGAACTTTGTGAACTTTGTGAGAGTGAAATGACCAGATTTAAAGACTGAAGTGCACAGACATCAGCGCGCCTCTCTGCGCGCACTCACGGCGGATTTGGGTCTCCGGAGCCAAAAGAGTACAGGAGAAGGACGTCGGGCTCCCTGGGAATGGAATAAACGAGGGGCCCCGCTCAGAGCGAAGGACAGTCGGGAGGTGTTCCCAGATCTGCGATGAGTTCCTTCAAAACCCCGCTCAAATCTCCCCTTCGTCCGCAACCGGGGCGCCGACTGTGATGGATGCGCGCCGGGTACCGCAGGTTACCATCACCCCGGAGGGAGGCGGCTCCTCCCGGGAGATGCAACAGGAGGACTGGGACGATGCGGTGGACGGTACACTGAGGAGAAAACTGTCCAACTCCTCCATCTCCTCCACGGGCTCCTCTGCTGTGGAGTCCGAAGATGACTTACTCAGCGACAACGAGAGCAAAAGCAAAGGCATCATAACTCTGGAGCATCTGGTGGACACCGGAGAGGTCAGTGCTCAGTCAACATTAACAAGCAGGTTTTATTTATACACTTAAAGGTCCAGTTGCTGCCTTAGAAAACAAGAGTGCTCTCAACTTTATTAGCTTAGTTTCAGCTGAACTTTTGTAAAATAGTTGAATTGCTGTGTAATATGATTTATAACAACTCATAATGTTACACTAAACATACTTTTGTCAAAGTAACATACTATTAATTATACACTATTCTGACTTACAAAATGATATAAATTGTTTGGAAGTAAATAAAATTATGAGGTTACAGTGACTGCTTGTTTTAATCCCCTTTTCCATTGCAGCAAAATGATCAATTCCTGAATTTAGGATGTATTTTAAGTGGTTCCTAGAGTTGACCTTCCCAGGTTAGGTGTAGTCTCCCTCTGTAAACTGTAAGCAGAAATCGGCTGTCTACATGGAGTATTCATGGGACAAAAACACTGACACTCGAGCTGTGTCCTTGCATATCACAATCTTTAACATGGTCACAGTACAAAGTTGATAACAGGTAAACACAAAATCAGCAAACTGCTTCCTCAGTGAAGATCACTGGGATTGTAGAACAAGATGTAATCTGCTTTGGGTTGTTTTAATTTCCGGTTTGATGTGGTTGTGATCAAAAATTGCCACTGTTTCAATTTAATTAGTTTAATTCTCCCCACCTGTTTGACTGTTGTTTTGTCGCCATGTATTATTTTAACTAAACTGTAAATGGTGAGCAGTTTGAACAAGGTTTCCTTTGTAAAAGCGATTACTGCAGGGAAGAGATAACGGTAATTATTATAATGTGTTTTAAATAGTTTTCCAGCCTGTGTCATCAGATTTGACCTGTGTGTCAAGGATTTTTGCCATGGGAAATTAGTCACCACTATATGTGAGGAGATGTTTTTGTGTTCTCTGTGCTCTCTGTGATGTGTGTTATTTTCCACATGTGGGAAATAGTAGTTGTCAAAATGTACCGTTCATAATCAAGCTTTGCTGTCATTTAAAAGGTGAGTTTAAAAAGCCAGACAGAGTGCATACAGGAAATTGAATTTTCCTCACTGGAATCAAATGATGTCACCTTTTCTTTAATGGGTTATCAAAGCCTTTCACATCACCATAATGATCATAGTCACTGCACAAAGTGAAACCAACATGAAGAAGCTGCTGAAAAGCCAGATAACCTTTGTTGTGTGGCGTCTGGGCTCCTTCTGTCAGAGTTGTGCTTTTGTTACGCATCTTTCTGATTATACATTATAAAATCTTTGAGGTCACATTGTACACACTGAAGATAAGACCTTGGATACCCTCATGATGTAACGTTTTAAACATACACCAGGGCATCCTGCTGTTTCTTTGCTGTTCGATCTCTCACCCACGTTAAACACGTTCACATGAATGTAACTACATATGCTGCATGTTGCATGTCAGATCACCAAGTTCCTAAATGTTATGTTTTGCTTTGCTCAGTCCTAACCTTTAACACGATGCCTCCCTCCTTCAGCACACATACTAGTGTCAAAGGATTAACCTTTTGTTCACGGACCCTGAGAGAGCAACACGTTTGCCTTTGACATTTTTGGCTGATACAGTTTTACCTGTGTCTCCTACTGAACATGAACTTCAGTGCACATGAAGGTATTAATTCTTTATATCCGTCTGAAAAACAAAGTGATTCAGATTTGAATCTGCTGAGCTTTTGCACAATTGTCGTCACTCCATGTGAATTGTAGGGAAGTGCGCCGAGCGTGATCAGAGTGAGTCACCTCATAGTTTCAGCCCTCTTGTCCACAACATAATCTGCTTTTTGTCTAAACTGTCATCGTGTTGGACTCTCAATGGGTTGACATCCAATGGCGTGTGAGAGTGTGTGTTTGTGTGTGTATTTTTCGTGGTGCTACCTCTCCATACTTGGTCTGTAGCTGTCACTTTCTTTGAAACAGACTGAATACACATTGCATGTTTAGACTGTGTTCATCATATGTGTGTATATGGAAGAAAGAGTGTGGCTGAGCCCAACATTATGAAAGCTTTTCTAAATGGTAGCTTGCTCAAGGCTGTTTAAAATGCTCCATTGGGCCTCGAAGCTCAAAGCAGAAAAATGCTGTTTGTGTCACCTCTGAAAATAGGGCCTTTCACGCAGCCCACACACACACCCACACACACTTTACAAGCGCAGGCCATCATATCTTTGTTTTTCGTGGTCACTTGCCTATTTCAGCCTTGGCTTTTGAGTTTTTGCAGAAAAAAAATTGTGGAAGTATGAAGTATTTGTTTGTTTTTAGTGCCTTTGTTACTTCACACTTAAAGCTTGGGTATATAATTTCTTTCTGAAGGACTTGTTCAAAATTCACAGTCATGACTGTCCTTTCAGCTTTAAGAGAAAGTCCATCAAGTGTGCGTTGTTGACCAAAAAAAGGCCTTGAGGCGCTCTGACTGGAGTACAGAATTTCTTTCAAGTCATTATTGGGGATTTTGGCCAGACTATTGTTCGTATTCTTCATGAGCACTTGCTTTTTATTGACATTTTGTGACCCAGTACACTTTTTATTGTTATTTGTTGAAATCATCTTCACATCTGGATAACCAGAATTGAAAATATCTTGTTTGGGGGTTGTAGAACTACCAATGTAGCAGGAGTCTGGAAAAGTTTGCAATAGCAGGATCCCGCCCCCGCTTGTCTGTCAAAGCTCTGCCCTCAAAACATACGAACATGTACTGCATGACAAATGCTAGAAACAGAGTGAAGGAAAGAATGAGGATAATTCTGTTGGTAATGATGACATCACGTCTGAATCACCTGTAAGAAAAAAACATTATTGGAATAAGGTCGACAGGTCAATGAGGGACAGGTATACCAGAAAATAGAACAGGACAAAATGACTGGTCTGGTTTATTACAGTATTGAAAAGGCTTCAGACATGTTTTTCTCTTTTTCCTCTGACTATTTATTGATAGCTACCAGGATGTAAACAGTATAAGAAAAAAAGAAAGTGTTTCAGATGTCAATATACACTGCACAGTGAACATGGTGAATATACAACAAAGAGACCAGATTGAAATTGGTCTGATAATCATTCAGTTTACCTTTAACACTTCATTGCTTCACAGGAAAGATCAGAATAATGATCAGTCAACAAAAGCTGCCTGACTGAAGCACATTAACTCAAGATTCTTTATGGTCATTTACTTGATAACAATGCAACATTCTAATGAAATTCTTAGTCCCGCTGGAGATAAGTATTGAGAAAAAGGGATACACAGTTCATACAGTGGTAAGAACAAAATGTTATAAAGCATATAATTAGAAAAGTAATTATACATCTCTATTGGGTTTCTAGTTATTTTTTTTTCAACTATGAGTTTTTGTTCACAGAGGTGTTAGGATCACTGTGTCTTGTGCACACACTCACGCACACACACTAATTTCCATGACTTCAGAGGACATTGCATTAATTTACATTCATTTCCTGGAGTCTTACTCTAACCTTAACCATAATTACTAGTGCCCTAACCCTAACTTTAAAACATGTCTTCACCTTAAAATGTAGTAATTTATATGATGGGGACTTGATTTTTGTCCCCAAAAGGAAAAGAAGTCCCCATAATGTGACTGTGTAAACAGATGTAGGTCCCCACAAATAAGGAATACCTGGTACAGACACATAGGCACTGACACACACTGACAAACTCTCACTGACAGATATTCCTAATTATCCTCATTATTATTTTGTGGTGTGAATAAAGCTGCATTTTCACTCAAGAGTAAAATACTCTCATCATGTCTGTAATCGTCCCATACGTACTGTAAGTATATACCGTCAGTCACAGAAGCTACTGTGTACTGATAATATTTTAAGTAGAAGTTGAATACAGGGATTTCAGTGTTGTCAGTTTTGTTTTGCTTCATCTAAAATGCTGTATAAAAACCTTCTTATTTCAATTTATACCTTGACAGTTATACCAGTATTATTCCAAGTGTTATCAGTACAAACTGATCAAGGCTGACTGGGTGCATGGAGTTTCAATAACATAGATTTTCCTTGTTAGACGTTGTGTAAAGTATAAATATTGATCAGAGAGCTGCAAGGCCCATATGTTTACATCAAAATACAGGATTTAGATTTAAGTTTCCATTCCGTCTCTATGGATGAGAGAGTATATCTTCCTCTTTTAGGTTTTCCCTTAAGTGGTCACCACAGTGGCTCATCTACCTCCATTTTGCCCTGTTCCTTGTGTCCTCTTCTGTTACACCAACTTATATATTGGACTTATATATTGGACGGTGTATGGTATGATTTATACAGACTCCACTGTATATCTGTCAACATGCATTCACATATTGTAAATCAACAAATTATCTTGGCTGCATCAATTGACAAGCCAGACCGGCAGCAATAAAGCAAATGTTTGTTGTGCATGTGCATCATCAGTAAACATTAGCACAAGCACATCACTTAATATATACAGAAAGAGAGGCTTGGCTGACCACTGCACAGTTCTGCTATATGTGTGAATTTGTCATCCGAGACACTCAAGAGTGAGCAGAGTGCTTCACTAACACAAGAGTCCCTGTTTCATTTCCTGTTTCAGCAAGAACACACAATAAAATGACCTCTCAAAGGCCGAAAGATGAGAGTAAGAAGATTTTAGTGCTCTCCTTTCCAGTACCTGGGAGATTGTTTTTGGGTTCTTTTGTCTTTCATTGTCTTGATATCCAAAAGTAATATAAAAATCGAAGAGTTAGAGTGTTGTATTAAGATTTGGTCGTTTTTTATGGAGGCAATAAAGCGTACAGTTCCCAGTGTGTGAAGCACTAATGTATCACTGTGAAATCAGCAAGCTGTTACTGTGTTTTTGTGTATTTCCCTGTGTGTTATTATTGAAAGGTGAAAGCAAGACCAAAAAGCCAATCATGAAAAAAAAAACTAATTTTACTGCCAAGAAATGATAATTCACAATGTTGGAAGTTTTCTGTTTTTTTGGGAGGGACAGAACATAAATAACATAAACTGAATAAAACAATAAATAATAAAACAAAATGAACATACCTTTGAAAAAAAGAAAAAAACAAGTATATGGATAATCCCATGTGTGAAACCCTAAATCCTACTTCAATATAAAAAGTACTATCTTTCTTATTTAACCTGGCTTTGTTCACAACTGTAAATTCCAAAAGGATCTTTATTAATGTCATTATACTACCAAAAGAAAATATGTTCCTGATGATAAATAGTAGATTTCTGAGAATGTATTCTGCGGTGAATCAAAGTTGTGAGCTCATCACCACACCAAGCTGGAGATTCTGAGCAGAGATGTAGCGGACAGATATGAGTTTCCACAGAAATGGCATTTAACTGACCTAGATTGGAGGCTGCGTTCAGTGGAAAACCAAAAGCCTGGCATCAGACTTAATGGGTAGAACTGCTTATGCGATCAGATTTGTCCTCAAACATTATGGTGGACCAAGGTCATCTGTTATGTTCACTTCTGTTTTATTGCATGTCATCTGCAGAGTAAGCCTTGGTGGAAGTTAAAGACAATCGTTCACTGGCCTTTCAGCGCGACTCAGAGAAGAAAAGTGAACTGGGTTCAGCTCGCTGGACATAAAGGTATGACCTGTTCGGATCAAATCATACGCTGCTGTGACCAACAGATACTGCGACACTGAGGATCCTTGGCAGGAAAATCAGATGCCCTGTTTTGTTTGCTGCCTCCACTCTTCAGTGTGTGTGTTGAGCAGCCTTTGACATGTTTCTTTCCTCCCTCATGTCCTATAGTATATAAATCAGGGCTGAAGTCAAACCCAGAGAGTTACATTTTTTTCTTATCCCTTATATCGGCAAAAGTCTGAAATCCTGAATATTGGTCTCTGTCTGGTCTCAGGTAACTTCAAAGCAGCAGATGAGGGCACCATTCTGAAGAAGTTCTCTGAAAACGAAATGCAGTGTTTTGAGAAGCTGAGGAATGATGCGCTGCTCCCGTTTGTTCCTGGTTACCATGGCGTTGTGGAGAAAGACGGAGAGTGTTTCCTCCGTATGACTGACCTGCTGGCAGACTTTGACTCTCCCAATGTCATGGACTGTAAGATGGGAGTGAGGTAAGGGACTAAGATCTTCATTTACTCACTTGTAATAATGTAGATAATTTTTATTGTTTTATAATTTTTTATTTTAAAATAAGATGTATTATTTTCTTCAGTTTTAGAAGATTAAATCACATATATCTTACAAGTAATTTTTTTATGTTTAAAACTGATCATATTAGTGTAGACCGAGGACAGTATGTGCTGCCTGAAGCATGTTTACTCTACAAGGGAACACCTGTTTTAACTGCAGGCTATGTGCTTGGCTTCCTGCCACAGGAGGCAGGGTGCCTCGTGTGGCGTGTGCACAGACACAAATACACACATTTACAAATGCACATGTATACACATAAATGCACACATCAACGTTTACAGTGCATGCACACGATCATGTATGTACTCGCAGACATCCACCCTGCTGTGAAAACAAACAAGCATGTTCACATACACATAGACATAGATTAAACTAGACACAAATTACACACAAGTTATTCCTTTGTCTAATTAGTGTTTGTTTTAGTAGGTTCACTCAGGCTGCACGTACACACACGCACACACACGTACGCACACGCACACAGGGTGTCCCTGGAGACTCCCCTTTTGTCAAAAACATTCAACCACAAAGCTGCAAAACCGCTAACTTGCACAAAGACACACTCACTCTCACACAGTTAAAAACTGCACAGTGGAGTCTCCTCTGAGCTTCCCTCTTCAGCTCAGAGGAAGTGTAACTCACAAACTGAAACTGAAATACACATCTGTTTGCACATAGTTGCCTGGTTTGAATACAAGAAGTGTAGATGTGCTGCTGCACCGTTACCAGCAGACTTTAACACAAAAATATTGTTAGTGCAGTTCACTAACAATATTTTTGTTCTCTGCTCTTCACTTGTGCATGAGAAAATGCCATCATAAATGTGCAGATGAGAGAAGACTCACTGTTGGAAAATGAATTTTGTTACGAGAACCCCGTGGATTTGTTTTATTCAACAAAAAAAGTCATTACATATTTATAGAGAACAGAAACGTTTGCGTTCTCATATAGAACACTACGTTTCAAAGAACACCATATCCTCCTGCCTGATAACATGGGTGTGAATGCACCTAAGACTCACCAGTCATTACCATTTATTTATTCAATGGAAGTGTGTAAACACTCAGCTCCTGCACATCAAGGATTTTTCTTTCCTGTTGCTTTAGGACATACCTGGAGGAGGAGCTTGTTCGAGCACGAGAACGGCCCAAGCCGAGGGAGGATCTGTACAATAAAATGGTGGAGGTGGATCGTGATGGGCCGACTCCCCAGGAGCATTCCCAACGCGGCGTCACCAAGCCTCGCTACATGCAGTGGAGGGAGACCATGAGCTCCTCCAACACCCTGGGCTTCAGGATAGAGGGGATAAAGGTAGTTTGAGGGATGAGTCGCATGAACACTATTAATATTTAATAACAGTGTGACACTTAGGAAGACTGATACATGACAGGATGATTTCTACGCTGAATTTTTAAACCTGCCAAGACTATTTTAATAACCTAAAAAAGGTCAGTCAAACAAGGAATTAATAAGGGGCGAATTTGCATATAGTTTTGTCACAATGCTGGTTACATTGTGTAATTATGTCACCATGTACAGTCTGGTCCATAAATATTGGGACGTCGACACAATTCTAATCTTTTCACTTGCTGAAGACAAAACTGAAGGGGAAATGTCCCAAGAACAAGCAGGAACTGAAGACAGTTGCAGCAGATGCCTGGCAGAGCATCACCAGGGATGAAACCCAGTGTCTGGTGATGTCTATGCGTTCCAGACTTCAGGCTGTAATTGACTGCAAAGGATTTGCAACCAAGTATTAAAAAGTGAAAGTTTGATTTATGAATTTTAATTTGTCCCATTACTTTTGGTCCCTTAAATAGTGGGAGGCACACATCCAAACTGTTGTAATTCGTACACCGTGTAAATACTCTCAAATTAAAGCCGAAAGTCTGCAGTTAAAGCACATCTTGTTCATTTTATTTCAAATCCATTGTGGTGGTGTGTAGAGCCAAAAAAGATTAGAATTGTGTCGATGTCCCAATATTTATGGACCTGACTGTATAATTGTGTTTTATTCTGGCTTTTTTTTCTCTCTGTAGAAATGTGACGGTACATGTCGAACTGACTTTAAGAAAACCAGATCGAAGCAGGATGTCATCGATGTGATCAAGGACTTTGTCGGAGATAACGTCAACATCATAGTACGTGGCAATTGGTTACTGCACACACATAGTGTGTACAGTACATGCATGGGTAGTATTCGGATACACAAGACATACAAAAGCATAATAAAGTACACAAAGCAATCTTGCATCAGGCATTACCTGAGTGACCACACCAACTACAAACACAACTACTGACATAGCTGTCACATTTGTTTTAACTGTTTAGACATATTTAAATATTTATTTATACGCAGCACTTGCATTTATAAAAGCCTGAGGCTCATCTAATGATTAATGAAAACAGCCTCTCTGTTTGAACTGCAACAGTAAGCCAGAGTAAATCCATCCATGCAGCACAAAGCAAATATTCACACCGTAATGCTGTTTGAGTTCTCAGTCGTGCTGGCATTTCTCATATTAATATTCTGTTCTACACCCTTAACTGTTGTTTTTTTTCTTGAAACACAGAAGTGTTACCTGAGCAGACTGTCAGAGATCCAACAGGCGCTGAAGACCTCAGAGTTCTTCAAGCGACATGAGGTGATGAATCAACTAAAGATGAATAATAAATTAAAGCAAAAACAAGTAGGTAGTGTAAAACTTAATTGTTGCAACAGAAGATCAATCTAAAAAAAAACACTTTTTTTGAAAAAAACAACAAAAAAAACAACATGTAATTGTTGCGTGCAAAAAGATCCTGCATGTGAACTGCCCCTTAAGCTGTGGCTTATCAGAAGTTGGTAAGTGATGCTTTAAATGTCTTTCCTGGGCAAACATTTAGTGAATGACAGGAAAGACCAAACTTGAACCATTTAAACTTTTCGTTGAACAAATGATACTGAACAAACTCCTTTACTTTTTAGCCATAGATTTAAATTATGTATCAATGACCGTCAGTTTATCCTTTCAAATAAAGTCTCTCCACAAAGTAGTTTTTATGCGATAGCCTTTATTGATGATTAAATGGATGCTAATTATTTTTTAAAAATTAAATTATAATACCCCGAACAACCTATAATCTTGTACATATTTTTGCAGATCACTGACCTTCTTTAATTGCTTGGTTGAGATTTACTTTTTTTTTTCAGAGGCTTCTGTTGCCATTTGTCTACATGGATTATAACTAACTAACTATAACTAACAGAAATGCAAAATCTAATGGAGGATATTCCTCTTTATTTATAGGTGATTGGCAGCTCTTTCCTCTTCATCCATGATCACACAGGCATGGCACAGGTCTGGATTATTGACTTTGGGAAAACCACTGCTTTACCAGAGGGCCAGGTTTTGAACCATGACATTCCCTGGCAGGAGGGCAACAGGGAGGATGGTTATCTGTGGGGACTGGAGAACCTCATCCATACACTGGAGTCTGTAAGCAGCAAAGTAACCAGTGAAGAAACCTGTTGCTAGGTTACAGAGGAAATAGGCAGTCTATAGATACAGATGGTCAATGACCTTTGACTCATCAATGTGTGTAAGGAACTCAAACTAATTTACTGGACACCACAGAGTTTTCAAAGCTCTGCGAAGAATGTTGAAACACAAATGGTACAAAAAGACTGACTATCACCAAAAGAGATTCATAAAGAGTGGGCAGTGGGCTCTGGCTTTTACCATTTCAGGCAACATGTGTCCACATTTGCCATTGAAAGGTTCAGTACTTACACTGACAAAAAAAAGAGAAGATGGACGTTGATTTTAAGAGGAGCAGATAATATGTCACCAGTTTGAACAAATAAACTGACACTAATTCCCTCTTCCTAAAAAATGAACAGAAGTGAAAGTATAGCCTGAAAGTGCATCTCTGTTTAAGGGATGAGGTGTAATTGTGAAAGGAACAAACAGAAAAATTGAATTAAACAAAGAAGAGTCATAAACTCAGTCTGACTTCGTACCATCAACCTTCATGTTACAAAACCTGAGTGCAAATTAAATGTGTTTTTCAGTATGGAACTGTGGTTGTGTCATAGGCTTTACAGTCATGCCTACAACATTATGACACTGTACTGCAAAACAATTAGGCTGCATTATTATCAGTGTCACTATTTTGTTCAGCTGCCATCTACCACCATCATTGATTTGATTCATTTAAAAGTATAGTGTGTCAAATTTAGCAACACTGGAGTCTTATGTTGCGTTTGAATATCCCTCACCTCACCCTTCCCTTCCAAGTGTGTTGGGGAACCGATGTAGCCTTCATTTAACATCAAAACTCAAATGTTTGTTTAGACGAGGTCTAACAATTCCTGACGATTCAGAACATGCCTTGAGTGCGCTTGAAGAGGTTTTTGTTTGGTGGGTTTTATGATCACCACTTGGGTGATGTTTTGTCTACTGTGGGCCATTGTAAAAAACATAACGGTCCATTCTGGGGTACAAAACAATTCATACAATCCGTAAAACAAAATTTTACACTTTAAAAGAATTAAGTTTAATTTTTTTTATCTTAAATTTTACACACTGGATCTCCAATCACACTCGTAAATAATTTCATTTCTGCACTGCTGCAAAACATGTTGGATACAGATGTTTGTTGTAGCACAATTAAATGGTGTGCGTCTTATGCTCAGAATGTGACATGTGAGAGAAGTGGTGTACAAATGAAATTAATGAAAATGTATGCGGAATTAAAGGGGGACAATATAAGTATTTCTTTAAAAAATGTTCAAGAGTAAATCACTATTCCAGGGTCTCTTATCTCTACCTTTCCTGCGTTTCACTGATAAAACTTACACAGATGAGATGAAGATATACTGATTTATTTGGGGCACAATTAGGTTAGAATAAAGTGTGAGAGACTGTATATTGCATAGAATGTCTTACACTGTTGGTTGAGGCATTAACACCCTCAGCAACTTAAAGAATGCAGAGAATAAAACTTCAAAATAAAACACACCAGGTCTTAGAAAATTACCGCTGTAAGCAAGACAAGGTTATTAGTCAATAACAGAAACTCCACATAAATTCATATTTTTAAGTGGCACAAATCTCTCACATATTGAACTATGCTTTAGTAACGATGTCCAAGTGGACCGTTGAGCAACTATGATAAATAATAAAATAAGAATAACCTGAACGTATAAATACTTAACATTAACAACAGAAACATTCAGTAGCATAAGGGTGAAATACCTGCATCGGCCTGTTTGGTATTTCAAAGCTCAATGCCTCCTCCCGCTGAGTAAACAGCTACATCAGCATATGCAGTGTAGTGTTATCGAATGGCAGTGATCAACTACAAGTACAGATTCATCACAAACAATAAACCCATTTTTAAAAAAAGACAAATAAATGACAAGATAGCTACAAATGTGTTAGTTCAGTGTCAGAAGTGAGTATAAAAATAGCAATAGCAATATTTTCACAGCTGCATGGTCATCATCTAAGTCTACATGTTTGTACATTAATAAACCCCCTGCAATCCAAGTAAATAATGTGACACAGGGCAAGAGACTGGGAAGTAATCTAAAATATGCAAATTAAATGTATGTAGTTTGAGGGAAAGCCTTAGTTTTTTCTTTTTTTTCAGAGTAATTTCAAACATTTTATCCACCCAGAGACTTTCTTTTAAAAGCTCTTTGGGGCATTGAATATTTTGGGATAAGAGCAAAGAAATTGTGGAACAATTTCAGAAATATAATTGCTATCCATCTTACCGGGTTCAGTGAGAACTCCTTGTTAACCCCCAAGTTGTAATTAATGTGCCTTTAAAAGGTGCTGGTCCATATTTTGCAACTGGTTCCCCTCATTTTCGTCTTTATTATGTGTTAATTATTATGTATTAAGTGAGTGCTGGCTGTAGCTTGATAGTCACAGCACAGACACGAGAGGGGTTTTGGACTTCTCAGGAACATGAGAACATCATAAAGACCGAATGAACAACAGAGCGCCAAGTTAAAGTAGCTCACAACATCATGTTCAACCAGGAGGGGAGAGATAAAGGAGGCTATTTACATCCAACAATTTAAACCATTAAGCAACCTCATTGTCAGTGAAAATCCAAAAGATGAAATCTTTGAAATCACAAATGCAAGTGGACAAACTGCTGTTTCCTATGACAAAAACCTCCAAGCACAAGATGCACTGTATTCTCAGGAAACATGTTAGTGCAGTAGTTTGGAAGGGAGTGTTTTCACATTATTTGGGTTAAAAGCAAACCAGAATTGTAAGAACTAGCTCTACAAGTTCCTGATGTATGACTAAAATCCTCGTACTAGTCTTCCACAATCAAAAGAAGGTTTAATTTCCCTACAAAAGCTATTTCTGAGTTTTCTCTGCTGACAAAAAGATTTCTTATAAAGCACATTCGTATAGATTCTCTTCCAGTGGCTTTTTTTTGTTTCTGCCGCTGTACAGTTATAACAACAAATTCCAAACAATGATTTACAATAATGCAACATATACTACTGTCAACACTGCAAGAAAAAAAACAAAAAAACAAAAAAAAACACATGTATGTAAGAAAAAGGAGTCAAACTACAGCAGTTACGTACAGTAACCTGCACCAACAGCGTAGCCATTGAGGAAGTGCAGGGCTATGTTTTTCAGTGTTTCAGCTTCAGTGTTTAGCTACCGGTGCATTAGAAGCCAAAGGAAATAGTCGTGAACTGGCTCTGTGTATCACAGTGCAGAGGACTGTTATGTGCATCTAAGTATAACAAGTGTGTTTTCCAGCATTCCAGGAGCTCCAATAATTTCACGTGGTGTCTCTGAGACATGCTTTTTCTTCTACAAATACAGAGCTCCAATATTAGGTTGTGAGAAAAGGGGCTTCAGGATACATTTTAGTTGAATAAACCTTTTTCAATACGCTGGTTTCTTAGATTGGGGTAACGCTGAGGTCTTCGGAAAGAGAAAAGCCTGAGTCTCTGTCGCGTGTTGGTTTCTCAGCTTTGGTGTGTCTCTTTACATCCTCGTGTCCATAGCTGGCATGGCGCTTCAGCAGCAGTTTTGGAATACAAGATGAGGGTGTATGGAGGCCTGATGCTAATCCCAGACCAGTCCCTGAGGAGACACTCGGGGCCGAGCCGGTGTTTGTGATGGCTTCAGAGGCTCTGGACATAACCGGGGGCAGGCTCTCTGCCTCATAGCTTTGCTCATCATAGGCATAGTTGACATTGCCACAGGGGAAACTCTGAAGCTTTGCCAGGTCCATGCCAGCCTTTGTGGTCCCACCTGCTGGGGTCTTATGTATGGATGCACTCTGAGCAGCTTGAGGCTGAAAGGGAGGAGATGGAGTCGAGGTAGTGCAGAGGCTGGAAGGACTGAGGTGGGTGCTGCTGGTACTGTTGCACTCAGCCTCATCGCTCTCTAAGGTTAGTTTGCAAGGTGTGTTGGTGGTGGAGGATGTGGAGCCTGAGAGTGGCATGGACTGAGTGTGAGCCAGTGTTTTCTTCCCTGTGAAGTTTTCCAAAACCCAGGAGCCATACGTGGGGTTCCACAGGTTCTTGGTCTTGTTCTTCAGCCTCTGGCTCCCAGAGGAGGAGCTGCTTTTTAAGCAAGGTCCGTGTTGTGGAGGCTCGGGGTAAAGCCACTGACTTCCTGCTGCTGCTGCTGTCAAACCAGTGACAGGAACAGGCTCTGCCCAGGATGGCTGCAGTGCTTCATGGCATGATGTCACTTCATGGTGGACAGGTGGGATTTTCTGAAGGAGTAAACAGGGTTTGGTGGGCTGTAGGGGAAGGGGAGAAGGTTGTAGGTCCAGAGAGGAAAGTCCCAGTTGGGAGGAGGAATCCTGAGAAACTGGGTGGGACACCAGGAGTGGAGTGAGGCTGGTAGAGGTGTGATCAGAGGGACGGATGACTGTGCCACCATCATCATCTGTGTTGGGACCATATTCCACTGGTAATGGTGTGTTGATGACATCAGGGTCCTGATAATTGAAAAGCAGTGACATGCGTAGGTTTGTGTAAGTATATGGTAAGAAGTCAAAGAAATAGATGAAAGACAAAGTAAAAAAATAAATAAATTAAAACACTTTAATTAAATACAGTATTAATGTAATGTGAAGCACAGAACACCTGAGTGCAGTAGTTAATTCTCTCCAGAATAGTTGAGAAGTTGGGCCGATGCTCGGGACAGTGCTGCCAACACTGGGTCATGATCCGATAGCTACAGAGTAAAACATAAATTCCAGACACACTGTTATGCTGCATGTTATAGATTATATTATAAATGTGATACTATTGGACTAATGATTTTATGGTAACATAATACTAATAATAAAAATATACTGCAAAATAAATTTAAAAAAAAAAAGGAAAGTACGGTCACTTTCAAATCAAAGGTGTTACACATTGATGACTTATTTTCATCAGCTTAGATCTATAAATTGCAAAGCTAAGCAATATATATACTTAATATTTATTTTGTCTTCGGAGTTTATTAATTAAACAATCAGCACTTCAAAATCAATCGTGTTTTCATTTTGTTATTTAATCCGCACTAATGTACTGTGGTAGATCTTGTGTAGAAAGATGTATACAGGGTCAGTGTTACTGACTGAAAGACACACTTAAAAAGAAATAATGGCTCTGCACCTCTGCGGGACGAGTGGATGAAGCATTATTTATTAAAGATCATCACTAATGTAAGTTTAAAGGAACTCCAAGGTCCAGAAGGGTCAAAATGTCGATTGTTGATTAAATAGATTGTAATGCGGAGCAAGAGAAGTGTGTGGGATATTTGGTTCCCGATCTCGACGTTGAGTGTGGTAGAAATCCTAACCTAATAAGAAAACCCATCTTTGATAATTAACACAGCGATTTTACATTGGCAAACGTTTGCATTATCACTGTGTTCTGACAGTGGTAGACATTAGTAGAGAACTAATGAAATATTGTCAGGTAGGAAACCCTGCTTGGCACCGCAAAGGCAGGCAACCCAATCAAGCTAAAACCATTTCAGTCCTCTGCTTGGATTTACATCCAGGCCCATAGAGTAAAAAGCCATATTGTCATTGTAAAAAAGATCAATAAGTGCTGCTCCTGTTCAGTGCATTAGACTTTGATATATTTCCTGTGAGAACTCACACTGGCCCTGGGCAGCCCTTGGGAGGATCCATTCTGCCGCCGCTGGTGACAAACTCCAGCACCTCCTGGTTGGTTTTACAGGGATATGGCATGTAGCCCAGAGAGAGGATTTCCCACAGCAGCACTCCAAATGACCTGCAGGGGGAGACACAGGTCAACAACTGATGGGTCTGGATTTCAAAGAAGGGAGTCATGCTGAAGTTCTCCTGCTCTCACCAGAACAACTACACCACATAACCAAATGCCATAAACAACTGGGGACGTTTCCTTGGTTAGGAAAAATAATGCTCAGTTAGAAAACAACCCAAAATTCTCTACATATGCATCTAATCACAAAGTTAGACTTTGGTGCGGTCTTCCTCCAGATACATTCAATTGTTTCTTGCCCTAGAGCATAACAGCCAATTTGCGATCAACAATTACATGCTGGTATTTTGTGCAGCATGTTGTCCTTTTAGTCAAATTGTATTAACTGAACTATATCAAACAAATGTACCACTGATATTTCCTTAATTACACATACATTTCAGTCTAAATTACATTTAAAAAACAAAGAAAATTGTAAATATTTGTTCATTACTTTTTTCAGTTTTTTTATACTTTGCTTTATACTTTGTTTTTCCTTTTGTTTCTCTGTGGAAAATGACTCCTCATTCAAACAGCTTTAGGTGAAACTGTCCCTCTGTAAGGTTCAGTGATACTTTTTTATAAGTTATGAGCAGCAGATCTACTGCATATTCCCACCACCATGTTTGACTGTTGTGCCCATCTTCTCCACAGGAAAATGCCTCAGATGTTTTGCAGTCTTGATCTGTAAACAAGCCTTTCTTCCAGTCTTCAAAACAAAAATTTGGGTTATTTATTAAATATCTGAATTGAATGTGGTTTGGGCACTGTTTGGGCACTGGACACTGATCAATTTTATGAAGATGTTTACCTGATATATTGCTCTTTTCATGGTGAGCTTTTTAATATGGTTGTCTGGTTTTCTTTAAGAGTGAAATTACTTGATTCATGTTCTGAGAGCGAAAAAAATAAAGGCTTTAAATGGGCAGCGATTAGGATGTGAACACTCGCAAGAGAAAAGTTTGGGAATTTAACTTTGTTGGAATATAAAATTATTTTCAAAGTCATCACGCTATGTTGTTTTCTATCAAAAAAAAAAAGTACTAATGCACAACAACATTGACGATGCTTGACACTGTATGTTAGCAGAGAACATGTTCAACAAGACAAAGGTAAAAAAAAAAAAAAAAAAAAAATTGTATCCGCCATTGAAAGTGAAACCATCTGTTATTGAAGTTTGTTGTGTTGTGTTGTGTGTTTATACCACGTGTCAGTCTTGCAGGTGAAGATTCCCTCCATAAATGCCTCTGGTGGCATCCATTTAACTGGCAGCATGGCACCACCACCTTTCCTGTAATAACTGGCTCTGGGAAAAGAGGAGCAGTGTGATCAGATTTAGAATAGTTCATTAGTTTATACATCACTATCTTACTACATTAAGAAAAAAAACAGTCCCATGGAAAAAATTGGACTTTCAACTGATCCCACATTTACCACACCATTCAAGTGTCGTCAGAACTCTGGCTCCCGTCAGACGCATCACTTTAAATCACAATATGAGCTTTGCTATGAGGACCACAAAAGATGCAGACTCAGAGTACAAACCTGTAAATATCTCGTGCCATGCCAAAATCTCCAATTTTAGCCACTCTGTCTGGTCCTGGGCAAGTCAGCAGGCAATTTCTGGCAGCAATGTCTCTGAAAAAATACGGTAGCTGTTACAAAATGTAGGTTTGCGATGGCACTTAACTCTAAACGTCTTAGTTGAGTAAAGACTTTTCATAAATCTTGCTTGAATTCTTTAAAAGATTGGTCAAAAGTTGTTGAGGGGGTTTATGTGTCCATACGCATGCAGATCTGTGCACATAGAGTTGAAATATTTATTCCTCACATCAAACATTTTGTCACATTGAATTTATAATATTTTAAATGAAATATACTGATATTTGGATCCAATAAGTACCCACTGTGTTTTTGTGGTGTTCTTTCTCTTGCAATACCAACAAGATGGTTGCATTAAATGGATGTTTGCTTTGCACGTGTGTCTTTATAGTTGACGGATCTTCTAGAGGCGGCTTATTTCAGGCGAAAATATCGAGTGCAACTTTATTTAGATTTGTTTCTGAACTGAGAGATATTTGAAAAGAGAGAAATTCGAGCTACACTTGCATCTAATTTGAGTAACCACCACCCATGTTTTTATAATCATTCAGGTGTTTTGCTTCAGGAGAAAAGGCATTGACTGACCCCAAAAAAGTCTTTTTTCAGCCAGTGATGCACAATTATTGTTTTCAAATGTCTCTCTCTCTCTCTCTCCCTCTCTCTCTCTCTCTCACACACACACTCACACAGGTTTGCACAGCTATGTTTCTTAGGACACTGCATTGACTTCCATTTGGTCCGAGCTCAGGACAGTAATAATGGGTTTTGAATCTGAACCTGTGAATAAAGTGGTTCTCCTCCAGGTAACGGCAGCCACAGGCAATGTCTCTAGCCATTTGCAGCAGCTCCCGCATGGTGAGAGAAGAAGTCTGTCCCTGGACACAGTACACATCTCCATTATGTGATGTTCCATACATACATACACATATTCAGTGCCCACAGAAAAAGGTGTAGTGTGGACTTACAGCTCGTGGTCTGTTTTGTCTCAGGAAGCTCTTCATGTCTCCTCCAGTCATCAGCTCCAGCAGGATAAAGCGTGGCAAGATGTTCAGGCTGACGCCAATGCAGCGGACAATTTTGTCATGGCTGAACTTGCTGCGTGAACAAACAGCATGTGGATAGAGGCTGTAATTTCATACTTGAAGCAAGTGGGATTGAGGAAATTACACAAGTAAATACAGGTAAAAAAAAAAAATGGGAGAAGGCATACAATAATCATGCAGCATTAAATACAGGTATGGACTTTCATGATGTAATTCTTTAAACCAATGTAAGCTTTAATCAGTGTTTTAGTAGGGATTAAGATCTACACAGTATCATCTTAGAAATATCTAACTTGAAATAACTTAGAGATGTGGTCTCCTTAAACACTGATAATTATGATAAAATTATTTTCTTTTTTGTTGGTATTGTTGGTATTTCATGTCATTATTTAACACCAGTGTTTCTTGTGATCTAAGAGTTTGTGTGATCTGATTTAATTCAGAGATCCTCTTTAATCTGGATTTATCTGCCTGAAAACATGGTGTCATTTTCTACAAAAATATCCAACTCTTGGCTGAAATTAACCAGCAAGGCTTCTGAAGGATCCATGTGTTGCTTCTTCATAGTAGTGGTTCTGAGTGGGTGAGTCACTGTGTGAACTAAACTATATGGCATACTGCTGTAGAAAAGTGTACCTCATAATGAGTGCCTCCATCAGGAAATCCATCTCATCCTGTTCAGAGCAGATTTCTGGAAGAGTCTGAGCAGAAAAAAAAATTGTAAGAGATGCTTTTTTGAGGTTTGTTGAGAGCAAAGACATCAGAAAAACCCCTGAAATGAAGATAACATCCATGTGACCATCTCTGTGTTAGGTTTTCAAACTGAATTGATCTCAGTGTACTTTCATTGGTTGTTTTGTGCAGTTGAGATGAAAAGATGGTAGTGCGCACAGATGTAGTGGCTCATAGTTTTACAACTAAAGAAGTGGTCGTGGATTTTAGAAGGCACAAGGCTTCAGGACAGACTTTATGTATAAATAACTGGGCCTGAAATGAGATTCCTGTTTCAAAGACAAGCAACACCACTGGTCTGGAAGGAGGTCCAGGACTGTCAGGATACTTAACACCTACCTGATCATTAATCTGTGCAATAAAGAAATTAATTTGCTACATTTGTAACATTTTATTGAGTATTTATTTTTGTTTATTATCTAAATGTATTAACCCAATTAACCAAGAAAAAGTAATTTTCAAATCCTATTTTTGCATGTGACCTTTAGATAAGAGAGGCCGGAGCATTCCTGCTGTGGGATGTTCATTCATAATTGCAACTAAATGTAATGAAGGAAGAATTCTCCTGGTGAATTGCCATCAGCTAGCATTTAAATACAACCTGTCATCGTGTGCTTCACAGATTACCTTTATGGCCACTTGCATGGGACTGTTATCAACACTCATCCCCAGAACTTGTCCTTCATAAACTTCACCAAATGCACCATGGCCGAGAGCTCTGGAAAATACAAAAACCAAAGAAATCATTAGTTCACACCACTCGGAACTATGTGTTTGTCCCTGTGGGCATTGGCACAAGGCAAGGAACTTAAAACTGGCCATTTGTGTCCGACCTGAAAAGTGTGATGTTTTTGCGTGGCACTTCCTTAAGCTCACTGAGTGAGGCAGCCTTCCCTGCAAAACAGTAGTTGGGGTTGTAGTCTGTCATGATGGTGGAGGAACGGATCTTGCTCAACTTGTACTCTGGACTCTGCAGACGTCCCCTCACTGCATGCAGGTCGTTCTTTTTGCGGTACCACACTAGGGACAAAGATAAGAAAGAGGTGCAAAACAGGTTAGTTCACAGACTCGGGCAAGTTTTTTAAAGAAATATGACACAACCAACAGATTTTTCACCAGGACCCCACTGTGGCATGTAATGTGTAGAAGAAACACCCTGACTATCTGCTAAAGATAGGAGTGATAACACAAGGAGCAGTCAAAATGTATCAGTGGTAAATGATGTTTTGCGGCCAGTGGAAAATTTTGTTTGTGCAAAATGTCTGTGCAGATTCTTACTTATCGAGCTCTCCAAAAGTCATTCAGTATGTTTACATGGTTAAAAAAAAACCTTGAATTATTGTGTAAGTCCAAACAAAAGCAGACTGAACGACTGAAATTGTATTTGGACTAAGTTGGACTAACATACCCAGATAATGCTATTGGGAATTGAATTACTACTGCACGTATACTTTCAGTTGAAATCAAGCAGGCCTGGGGCTCTGACCGTGTGCCACAGTTCCCATCCCTGTTTTAAACCTGAATATAATGGAAGAGGCTAGTACACAAAGTGTAAGACAACAACAAAAAAGGTGGCAAACTTCAAACTTGTACATTTATTTTTTTGGGTCGATGAGGAATTTGAGAGCGAATGATTGTCTGTCTCTATGTGCCCTGTGATGGACTGGCGACCTGTCCAGGGTGTACCCTGCCTCTCGCCCTATGTCAGCTGAAGTTAGGCACCAGCGCCCTCCGCAACCCTCAGTGGAGGATAAAGCGGTAGAAAATTAGTGAGTGAGAGTATGGTAGAAAGAATCAAATTGGCACTTGACATGGTAACAATTAGCTTCAAACTTAATTGGAAACCTCTTTACACTAACAAGCTGAAAGGTGGCTCTTTGCCACCTAGTGGAGTAGAGGCAGACACACTGCAGTAAATCAAGTCCCCAATAGCGTTTGTAAACTGGGGCAAAAACAGTCAAATACCCGAACGAGCTTCAACTGTTGCTCGACTTAACTGTGCATGGAAACGTAATAGCTGAATGGAGCGTTAGGAACCACTGGAGTTACAGTGAACACTGTCTACAAGTCACAGAGATTAAATTCCCCGAGTTTCACCACCACCATTTTAGAAGTGAAGAAGCCTTCTGAATGAGAGGTGAAACATCTTCAAGTAATCTACAAGTCCAGTTGCTACTGATTCAGTGACTTTTGGAGAGTATGTGGGGAGGAAATAAGTGAATCACTGATGTCAATTACTCTTAAAAAGAAGAACTCCACCAACTTGCCATTACACTCCTGACATTGCCAGGCTCCTAATGGACTCTTTTGGTTCCAAAGTTTTATTCCATGCATTCTGCTGACTTGTCTGAAATGGTTTGATTAATTACCCACAAAGCAATGACAGCCATCAGTTGAGTATTAGATAGTAAACAATGTAGCATTGAGCTGCTCATCTCAAACTCATATACAGTAAGTAACTGCACAAAGTGACATTATTTGAGGCTACGTATGACATTTTGCATAGGTCCTCCTCAAGTTCCCCAAGACCTGTGTACAGAGTCTGGTGTGTAAAATAAGTGGAGTTCCCTCTTAATAAGACGATTTTGGGATGTCCACTCCTTCTTTACTGCTTCTTGACTGTCAGTGCCAGTGAGTTTGGACTCACCCGCCATGGAGGCAGCCCGCGTCCCCGATGCAGGTTGGTAGTCTGCCAGGGAGGGGGTGTTGCGTGCAGGTAAGAGGTCGTCGAGCCATCGCCCGGTGCAGATGCTAGGAACTCATGCAGTTGGGATTGGGGGGGGGGAGGTTGAGATGAAGGATTGAGGAGGAAAGGGAGGAGATGATGGGGTGCCCAGGGAACAGACTACCTCCCTGCATGGGGGAGAGCTATGGTGAAGAGACACCGTTAACCTGGAAAGTGTGTACATGTGTGTCTTGCTGCTTTCCATTAAAAAAAAAAAAAAACCTTTTGATAAATACATCTTTTAAAAAAAAGCAAAGTTAAGGTAATGCACAGGTCACCAGTTGGTTTAGTACTTGATTTATTCACCTGGACATTCAAAAAATCACATACAATATAGTTAGTAAGAAAAAAAAGGCATGACCCTGTTTGTTCTGCCCAGTTTGTGCGCGAGTGTGGAGTATGATGCCATGCAGTTACACTCCACTGCTATTTGACAACCCTCTAATCTGCCATTGCAGTAATATCTAGACTCAATAAAATATGTTAAGCTTTATCTAACCCAAAACCCTTTGCAATATATACAGTAAGTTTTACTTTTGGTGTTTTTTGATCCAGAGAAGAGCATTTATCTGATGACTAATATTTGTCAATCTACCAAATGCAACCTCGGGTAACCTTTACACTTGATTACATTTCTAATTCCCCCAAAAACATGACTATGCCCATTTCCCACATCTCTCATCTCCTGAAATCAGTGCTCAAATTACTTTTACTTTTTTTCCTGTATGTGTGCAACAAACATTTTATCAGCATATTCTGCTGCCTCTTTTGTATAACTCTGTGTTGTTATCCAAATGTTAATTCCAAACATGCATTATCCACCATATCAATGTAATACCCTGTCATACAGTATAATGACCTGCCTCTGGGACTGATTATCAAGTGAAATAAAAGTAGTCTAGTTGATTTTCATTAATGTCTTTCCGTTAAGACAGTAGAGATCAGGTGGTCACGTCTCACTGCAAACAAGAAAAACAACTCCATATTTGTCAGCTTTACTTTATAAGAATTTCCTTAGAGTAGACCTTGTAATTATGTAACTGCTTTTGGTTTTCTTGTCAGTCTATGAGACCAGAGAATTGAAATATGTCACAAGTCTATGTCGTGTCTATGGTACAAAGTTTAGATTCACCAAAACATACCCTTTACCGTTGAACTTAGATTAATATTCACCACTTTCATACATTTTTGGAAAAACAACAGAGGAAGAACCTGATTTACTGCATGTGAACATCTTCAGTGGCTCTTGGTAAAGGACTAGTGTGTCAACCTATATATAAATATTCCCTTCCCTGCTGTCTCCAGCAGACATAAAAAAGTGACAATGGTTAAAAAAAAAAAAGAGTATAATTATTTTAATAATCCCTCACTATCCTATAGCATTTCATGATGAATTCATATGTTACTGTGGTATGGTTTAAAACTGTATTTCTATAAAGCATCTGTGGTTCACAAAACAAGGTTTAGAATATTTGTCAACACTTAACAGTATACATTGCATAGCAGCTTCTTAGACAAAGAAATAGTAATGCAACTTTGGCTATATGCAACATTTATGGTAGAGTTCATGTTAAATATTATATTGGAAATGTCTCTTTATCCCTCACTTGTCTTTCTCTTTACTGTATTTTCTAAACTATTATTACCACTTAGTTAAAACTATACAAATGAACAGTTCCCGGACCATTGCCATTCTAAACTGTTTACTGAGATAAATGAACAGTCAAACAGCCTTGCTGATGATTCCTGCACATTTAACAAAGCAAAAATCTTCAGCTCCTCATTCAGAAATGACAACGGCACATTAGTCCTCTCCTCAGTGCTTTGTGTTTAGCATTCTTCTTTGTGCTTTATACAAGACTCTTACTGTATTATATAAAGTCAATGTCCATGGGTTCAGATAAATACTTCCCAACAGAGATGTGCTTACAGCACACCTCTAAATTTTCACTCTTCAGTTTCAAGGACTTAATAGAAATTATGAACAATTTATTATTTAACTGCAGCCCCCCCTTTGAACGTTCTTTTCATTCACACAACTTGGGCTTATTTCTACTACATTTACATACAGCCACAGAGTGAGGAGCGTCACCTGAAACAAATGCTCCTAATAAAAAATGAGCTCAGCATCCTAGAATTCAGACCATCTGTTTCTTTCCCCACAGCTCCTTCAGTCCTACGAGCCAGAGGACACTCCAACTAACACTTATGAAAAGGTGCTGCTGTGTCTGCTGCCAGTGACATGTGGAAGCATCTAGTGTAAATGTCCAGCTGAGCTCACAGCCGGTGGAATGTGGAAGGCACAGACTGCACACAGATTTGGAGGAGTCTCTTACTGAGGATGACACTGGCACAAACCAGTGCGATGCCACTTGCGATGGTCGAGACGACGACTGCCACTATCAGCAATGTGGACATCTGGCCCTGTGGTGCTGGGCCTTGAGGAGCTGCTAGGAGAGACAGAGGGAGATGAAAAAGGACCGGTAGTTTAGATGCTTTATGTGTTAATTTCATGTTTTTTGAGGTTTAAAGTGACTATTTGTTAACGTACCAACGCCATCAATACACGTAACATTGTCGCTGGCCAGGACTTCATCTTCATCACAGAGACAGAGGATGAGGTGAGTGTCCTCATCACGTTTGCAGCTCTGGGTCTCACAGTGGCTGCAGTTCAGCTGCACCTTGATCTCACACTCTCCATGACTTTCCATGGCTTGGGGGAAAAATTACATGCACACCAGGAAAAACAAACACCAAATCATTTGGCCGTCGGGAAATTAACAGGTTAAAAAGAGAGATCAGTAAGTTTGCAGGATACTCAGACAAGGTTTCAGAACATTAGATTCCAGCGAAGCCAACGAGGAAGCCAAATTCAAATTGTTGTGTCAAACATATTGTCTCAAAACCTTAAGTTCTTATCCAAAAACGGTTTCAAACAAGTTGGCTGTAGCTTATGTGTCAGTTTATCATGAAGAATAATTCATTCTGCAGCTTAAAATAATACCCCAAAATGTTATCATTTACATCAGAAAGGATTGCAATAAAGAAATATGTTCATTCGCACTGTTATGGGACAAAAAGAAACAATTTGAAATATTGTGCTCAAGTATATGTGATCAATTGTATGCGTGTTCGTGCAAAATGCACTAATTAGATGGCTAAAGATCAGAGGAACCTTTAATTACATTAAAAGATCAAACTAAATTATGATCTTTTTTTCCAGATCTCTTCTCTAAATGCATTTCATGTCGCAGCAGCAGCCATTGTGTTTAAAAGCAATGAATGGCAGCACACGCAGCAGCAGCAACAACAGGGTCTTTCACACGAGAATGGACGCCTGTCAGCTGGTGCCGAAGGCAAGAGGCTGCATGAGGCCGTGAATTAGTCAACAGTCCTCCCTTTGCACCCAGAGAATAATGAGAAGCAGATGACTGCCGGTACAGTCTCATGTAAAAAAAAAAAGACAAAAAAAAAACACCTCATATATCCATGTGTACCTGTGAAATTGTGGACCTCAGTGTTTACACCGAGTCTGGCACAAAGAAACACATGCATGCACGCACACACACACACACGCACACTGAGGCAGTGGCTGGATTAATAGCTGAGAGAACCAAGTGAACTGAATCCCAGCAGCTCCAGATTTGATCTTCACACAATCCGGGTCTCAGAGCTTTGAGATCAATCATGTGCAAAACTGTTTAACAGCTGTTGGAGAACAATGATGCAACTAACTGTTATATTTAGTTATATAATTAATTTCATGTCCAATGTTTTTGCGTTAATACGTTTAATAAATGCAGGGTGTTGGCTTAGTTTATAGCACATCTGCACATCATTTTAGTTCATTTAATTAACACGTTATAGCCTATTTTTGATTTCCCTCTCATTTTTCTCCAATTCAAGTTATTTCTGAAAAACTTTCGTCACTACTTCTGCCATTCATTCAGCAGCTTTATCCTTCATCTTTATTTTTCTCTAGTCTCATTTATTTATACTTTTTTTTTTAGTGGACTTTTTATTCAGAACCCTTTTCTATTGTTTTTTTCCCCCCATTCATTTCAATCACCACATTCATTCGATTGTCCCCGGTCGATTACATTAATTCAATGTCGTAAGACATTGTGAGATGTTTTTTTAGATTCTTTTCCGGAATTTTTAGTTGCATCTCATGACCTTCATCACAGTTAGCCCTCAGTTATTTTTTCTCCTCTAGTTTCACAAAAACATTCAACTCAAGGTCTACTTACTGGATTATCTTGGGATTTTAATCAGCAAAGTGAGTGAGTATCTATTATATTCTGCAATTCAGTGCTCTCAGATAGACAGCTCTAGCCATTATTTGGCCTCATGCTAGAACCATTCATACAGAGATTTGTGGTGGTGGCGGTGGTATGAGCATTTTCCAAACACTTCATAAAATTTTTCCAATTTTCGGGTGTTCAGAATTTTCTTTAAGGTACAAGCACATTTAACACACAAAGGAGTTCAGCTAAAAATCAGGTTTTATGGAATGGAGTAAAAAATATATATACAAACTGGGCATAATTATGTTGGCATTATTGCCTTTATCTCTGCAGTTCAAATTCTAAATGAATGCGTATACTTAATAAATGGTTGTGGTGGTTCATAAAAAATAGTTGTGTATGTGGAGTTGGTACAGTGCCTGTGCAAGTTATGGAGGATCTTCTGCTTGAAAAGGGGCCTTGTCTGCCGTATATTGTCACCATGCAAACCTTTTCCACATCATTTGTGTAAACTTCAAAATTTTCACCAGGTGAACAGGTTATAGGTTATAGGTTTCTGCTCACGCACTCATACAGTGTCACATCATCCCGTGCTGAATCTGACTTGGCACGTACGCACCAGGTCCACCATGTGAAAAACAGAAAATTTAAAGACAATACAGAAATGTTCCTGTGCAATCTTGATATAAAGTGGTGAGTAACAATGAGTCGCACCTGCCAGAGGCTGCAGGAAAATCTCCCCCATTGGATGAATGAATGAGACTCCGTTCTGACCGTCAGCTGTGATCTCATCCGTCAGCGCTGCATCACCTCCTGTCACAAAATCCATCATATGCCAATATGTAACCAATCTTGAACATTTCCTTTTTTAAAAAATTAAACAGATTACTAAACATCATGTACTTACATGGATTACATGGTAACAGAACAAGGTAGGGATTAGACTGGAGTGAGTTTAAAATTAACAACCTCCATCCTGCTGCTTTTGGTAGGTTGGTATATCACGTGAGGTTTAAAGGGTAAAAATATTAAGAACATGTACATCTTTTGTAATATTACTAATAATAATTATGAATGATTAGCATAGCAATAACAAAAAAATAAAAATCTAAGTGGTTATTGGTGTTACTTACATTTAAGACACCTAAATAGTTTTTCGGTGGAAATTGAGTGCTTTCTGTATAGAGTTACCTGCTTGATAATTAACCGTGCTTCAGGCTAAAAACTGTTCAATATTAAACATACATTCTTGCTACTGTAGTTTGACAAGAGAGATGACAAGGATAGAGCAAAAAAAAAAAAAAGACATCAATCAGTGTGAAGTGTTATTACCTCGGTACCCTCCTCCACCACCCCCAGCTGTGCAGGCTCCTCCACCTCCTCCAAAACCCCCGAAAGTGGACCAACCCAACTTGGACAGGGCCAGTGGACATGACGACCCACCCTCTGCACCCTCCACCAGAGACTTGCCTGCTCTCAGGTGAGGAACAGGACTATCTTTCCAGCCTCCACCTCCACCTTAAAGGGAAAGAAACACCAACACTTCATTAAAAAGACTTACCGTTAAGACTAAAAGCCTCTGAGGCCCATACTTCGTGTACTCATAACCATGTTTGATCTATGTAAAAAAAAAAAAAAAAAAAAAAGAAATACAACAAGCCTAAGGCAAGCCTTAGTTCCAACTGCTGAATGTGTTTAGTGTTGCAGATATAATTAACTTATGGCTACAATGAGACTGTGACAGAGGCTGATGATTAAGGGGTTTTCCAGACTCACAAGAAAGGGTCATTTGAGACGAGTTCCAAATCAGTGCACATCCCTAGTGTGGGTAAAATGTTTAATGTACCAGAAAAAAAAAATAATTGCATAATTATTTTTTTCTCTCTTTTTTCAGGACAATTTTAAAAATTGATTTCTCCCGGAACAGAAAAAGCTAAAAGTAGCAATTGCCTCTTTACCCCAAAAAATATTGGAGTTCTTTTTATCAGTGTTATCTGCAATCCAAGGTTTTAAAATGATGGCTAACAATTTTGTGTCCTGTTTTATTAATTTTGGCCCAGCTTGTTTATTTTCTTACAACACAAGCTCTGTGAAGTCTGAGAAGGAAAAGGTAAAAAAATGATTTATTTATTTTATAGCAGGGCTATGTGGATGTTTAGTACAGCAAATCACAAAATTAATTTTGAGGTGTAAATATCTAAGGACCATGGTGTTGATGTTATTGGACAGCGACAGGACTGCATCAGTGACCTGTGGTTCAGCATCTGTGGTTACCATATAATTTATGTGGCTCTGCTGTATCCAGTCATACTAGCTGCCTCTGAGCTGACTGATACATAAAAATTTGAAATTTGAGACATGCATTTGCATTTGACAGGATGGGTAGAAATCCAGCTGGAGATTTGAGCAAGGAAAGCAGAGACACACAGAACAACCTGGATTAAGTCATGATTGTGGGTGATTTTGTTTCCAGGTAGTTAGTGGGCATAGTGGGAAAAAAGGTTTGATAAGCAAAGTCATTTATCTCTCTCTCGAAAATAAAGACAAAAAAGTGAACACAGTACATTTTCAGTTTTTCCATTCACAGTTTGTCACAATCTTGTGAAATCAGTACAATGAAAACTGATTTTGTATATAAAGAGCAGGCAAGACTGAACCCTGGAGAGTCAACGGGTTCAGATGCCAACAGAATAGAAGATCTAATCGACGCTTATGTGCAGAGAACAGCATGAACCATGTTATCCATGATAATGAAACACTGCAGCTCTTTCTCATGTGACAGCAGGACAACCAGTATCAACATTGCCAGACACAGTTCAACTAAGCCCACCAGCCAACACACACAGTTCTTGAACACCATACTGATAGCTACACATTCCCTCTGACCGTAAGATCTTTATCTAAACAATCCCACAGTAGTTTCAAAAAGATGAGCTGACGCGTAGATGGGCTGTGTGGAAACTACTAAACACAAGGGATTTGCTCTGAATGTTGCTGATGACCTTTCCAGAACAAAGTGAGGCTTTTTGCCCTGCATGTTTAGTTTTGGAGGTAAAGACTGGTGAGAAGAGAAGAGGGAAAAAAAAAACAAAAACAAAGAAACATATCCAAATAATTCCCTTTATCCTAAGGCAAGACATATTCTGCTGTGAGAGGTAACATGTGCATACAGGAACTTTGAGTGTTTTTGTGCATGGGAAGCTTTCAACCTAATATTTTATATATATAAAAAATACAATGAGAATATCACACAAACAAGCATGTTGTCGACAGAGGCTTATTGCTGTTCAGCACAGCCTGCAGATTCATCAGGAATAATAAGTACTGTTGCCCACTTCATAAATAATGTACAATGTGTAACATTCCCTCACTTTTATCAAGTCACTGGGTTAAAAAAAAAAAAGTATTATCCTCATAATCCATGTTTGGTAATGTGAAATGTTCATGTATTAAAAGATCTGACAACAGCCTTTATGTCTAATATGCCTACTAAATAAATGTTTGTACAGATTGAGTATGTAGATACTTTTTCCTCATTTGATATTTCATAGCTCCAGCATCTAGGATAGAACTGATACAGGTGTATTTTTTCTTTGTCCCTATTTCTAATATGACAAAATTATTACTACTCACAGGGAATGTTTAATTCTAAAAAGGTAAGAAGAAAATATTGCAAACTTCTTTAAAAAGGGAGAAACAGGTGGGTGCAGCAACTGATTTTTTTTTTTAAATGTTTATAATCTCTCTGCCTTTGTTTGACTTCATCTCTGCTTTGTTGACTGTCTAACAAAGCCAAAAATGTCCCACAGATGTATTACACATATTCAACCAAAAAAGTGTTCTCTCTATTTGAAATGAATTACATATCCTGAATCTCACCGATTTCATCCGAAAGTGACAGCGGAAGTGAACACTTCATTAAAGAAGTAGCTCTTATAAGGTTGACTGACAACATGTTCTGTACATTATACAGATGTTGTGGGGGGTTTAAGATCAAATTTTTAATGTTTTGAGAAAGGAGTGGAGGGAGTAATAAGACAGAAATCTAAACCTGGTTACCTAAAACTGAAACCCCTTGTGGCAGGCAAATGACAAAACAGTTTTAGCAATCCAAACTTGAAACAAGTATCCTGGACTGGTCATAGGATTACACCTTGTACCATATGTTAACCCACCTGCAGCACCAGTTCGACCATTGCTACTGGGACGTAGGGTGCTGTTTTCGTACTGCTCCAGTGGTATCATGTCTAAACTGGACTCTGGGTCCTCCAGGTAAGCGTTTCCTCCTCCACCAGCTGCGACCAGCAGGGGAATCATCTCACCATTTTCCATCTGACAGGACAGAAACCGGGAAAATGTGTTTGGAGCCTCCTCAACTGTATCACAGCTACAGTAAGTGGTGTATGTGCATATGCTATATTTGAATCTCAACATTACAGTGCAAATGAAAAATGACTACAGTTTTGTCAAAGAAAGTCAAATCGAACGTGACCCAGGAAACCTGCATTTTGTTACAGATGGTAAATCATCATAAAAGTAAGAGCTGATCCAATATCTGTGCTGTTACCTTGAAGATGTAGGTCGCTCCACCTCCTCCACCTCCACCACCAGCCCACTCAGCTCCAGCCTCGACCCTGAGGTCGTCTTCAATCACTGACCACTCTCCCAGGCAGATCTTTTGAGTATGGGGGTTTCTCTATACCAAGAGCAAATGAGAGATTTATGTCTCAGGAGGAAGTTATTTTCACAAAAGTATAAATCAAACAGGCACGATATGTATTTCCCACATTCGCTTGTAAAAGGGTTTCCCTGTGGTACATCAAAAAAGCCACTGAATCCTCCCGTCTTGCCTTTGCCCTAACCATTTACTCACCCCCGGGCATGCATCCTCTCCCTGATGACCCACCAAGATGTAAAGTAAATCTCCTTTTTCCAAAGGAAATATGGCAGAAATGAAGACCCCATGATTGCGTTTGTTGTGATTTTTGGCCCCTTTGCCTCCTGCAGCCCCATAGGCAGAGATCCTGGGGGAGATTATCACATGGACTAATTAGTAAGTGATGTTAAATAAACTGCTTTCTCACTCTGGCTCCATGTTACATATCATACCAGATATTGTATGTAGACTGCAGATGTCTGCCATGATTTCCTCTTAAAAACACACACTCAGTTTATATTGGCAGAGAGCACAGCTGTGTATAATTTAGCCAGGGAAATTCAACACCCTGTAAATCCTGTGATTATCCCGCAATTTCTATGGTGCTACATGTCAAGTTGTGAGTGTGGTAGTGAGGTCCCATGACACTCGGTACAAGATCAAACAGCTTGGATTTTAAGTGTAAACACAACAGTACAGTACCCGAGCACATTGTCACACCTCTGAATTACCACTTAGCCCAACACGCCATTTTAATAATCTGTGACTTGGCTTTATAAAACAAATCAGGAAGTGTATAGTTTAGTTTGTTACATTTATTTGCATTAGATGTAGTGTAGAACTATACATTACCTTAATCTCAGCTAGAGAAAAAAGGGAAAATATGCTTTGCACCAGATTTAGCTACTACATAATCTCCATCTGTAATCCCCAGGCAGGTAAAAATACAGAGCATTCACACACAAGAGCACATGCAACACACACAGTATAAGATGCACCATAAGAACCTTATACATACTTTTCTTCAACATTTTCCCCTCACTGTTTTAGCCGCAGATTGACTGGCTCTTCACAAACTACATTGCCTATAGGTTCATTCCACTGAAGGACCATATCACACAGTACAACACTGTGGCTCAATCATGTGTTTGTAATAGACAATACAAGTCTACAGCGTGAGTCATGGTCTCCTACTTCATTTCACATCCCCTATTTTAATTATTTTATTTATTTATTTATTTTAGAAAAGTTTCCATTAAATTGAAAAATATCAACTGATTCAGACTGACTTTTCCCGTAACACTTTTCCCGTGATAACCTTACATCAACCCATCTTTATGACTTACAGATATCTGTCGGTGGCAGGTACTTTCCAGATTTGGACTCCTTTCAGTGGGCCTTCCTTTCCCACAGTGACACTGACATTTTTGTTCCTGTAGGTACTGTCACACTGGGCCTGGGTCGGACCGTGAGGGCCACTGGCCCCGCATGAGTTAAACCACCACGCCATCAGAGAAACCTCTAGAAAAATGGAGACAGAGGCAAGACAAATACCGTCAAGAAAAACAATCATGTGATGGAAATCACTAGAAGAGCAGAAGTTCTTATGGCACATCAAGGAGATTCTATCAACCATGTCTCATGTGAGGGCAGTTTGTATTAAAGCTGATACAACAGACTGAGCTTCAAGCATCCTCAAATTGTCAGTATACAAATTGAATGGCTGGCAAAGGATGCTTCGGCTTGAGCTGCATGGTACCTGAGGATGAGGGCTCTGGAAGAGGACTGAACATGTCCTCCAAGCCAATCATGGGCAGCAGAGAGTTGATATCTGAAGAAAGGCAGAAGATGAGTCATTTTAGGGTCACCTCAAACAGGTAACAGAGTTTCCTATGTAGTGAGGTATAAATCGTATCAAGCCATCGAGTTTGTGTGGGAACATTGTCGGTTTATATTTAGAATAAACTTTGAAACCTGGTTGGACATAATCTTATCAGCACTATATGTCAGCCACAAATGAAAATGCAGTTTGTGTGTCATGTATCTTCCATCTTCAGCTGCTTCTAACATGTAAATATTAAGTGCAGGCTTGTACTGTATGAAGGGCCGCCCCACCCCCTACTGAAAATATACTATATACTACTATAGAAATCTATAGTCAAACAGAAAGGATGCAGACTGAAGAAAACTAAAGCAATTTAAATCTGGAAAACTGTTATTAAAAATAATTGCTGGGCAGATGACATCATGAATATAATCCATGTCTGACTCCACATACTGTATGTTAGATACAGGAACAGACATTTCTATCCATTTTTAGATGATTTCGTTCAATGACCACGAGATTGAAAAACAAAAGCTGTATTTGCCACAATATATTTTAGTCTTATACTGTGGTTCTGCAGTTACAACACATAATTAAATGGTGGTAATCCTCAGGTCCGGACCAATCAAATGGCACAAAATGACACAGGGCACTGCACCTTAGAGCATAACCCAGAAGATGTCAGTTTGACAGAACAGAAACCAGTGCTATGGGGTGATTTTAGAAAACGTGGAATTTCTATGGCCTCCTGTAAACACATACACACAGTCTGGTTTCCATGACTTCAGAGGACATTCCTACAATTGGCCTAATCTTAACCTAACCTCATCCTAACCATAAAACATGTCCTCAAACTTAGAATTAATTTATGGGGACTTGCATTTTTGTCCCCATAAAGTGACTGTGTAAACAGGTGTAACATGAGTAATACATTGTAACAAACACATAGGTTTGTGCAGCTCTTCTTAGGACCTGTTTTAACTTCCATTCATTTGGACAGCCAAAAAAAAGCACTATCTCTGACCATAACCCTAACCTAACCACAGAAATTAGGTTCTGCCTCATTAGCACCAGAGTTTGGTCTCCATGAGGACTAGTGGTCCTGACAAGGTTAGTGAATTATGCCAGAAAATGTCCCAAAGAGGTATCATAATACAAGCATACACACAGAGAGCGGTGTGTGCATTCAGCTGTGCAAGGGGTAACATTATTTGGCCAGACTGCATCCAGGAAATGTGGATCAGAAACAACAGCAGCTCTGATTGAACATGCAGGCAGTTGTTCAGGGAGCGCATGATTTGCTAAGTGTTTCCTTTGGCAGAGCACGTATTTTCAGTACTGGACAATCATGTTCGTGAGACGCCAAAATTTTGATCGTGAATAAAATAAGACTCCACATTTATTTTTAGCAGTAGAATTCACTTCTGAAACTTTTCATAGGTGTTTTCAGCTACGGTATGTGTGCTGCCGTCCTGCTTTAGTGGCACAACTTTGCTGTCGTGCTCCTGCCTTGTCTCAGTCAGTCATGATGTAAAATGTGTCACTCTGTGTGCAGCATGGGACTATTGAAGGAGACACAAAAACCAAACACTAATTAACTGTGAAACACAGAGACAGTCGTGTGGAGGCTTATTCAGCATTGTGTGATCTCATTTGACAATGGTTTGAATGTAGTGGAAATGTGTTAATATTTAAAAGTGATGCTGTGCAGCTTTAAACTTTGTAGCTGTACTACAGAAAACATCCAAATCCATATAAAAATTCTTTTTGGGACCAAAACTTGTACTCACTGGATCAAACCCTGAATTTCTTTTGAAAAATAATTAGCACAGTTTTTATGTGATGCTGAGCAACGACAGCTGTGCTCATAACTAATTGAAAAAAAAAAAAAGCTAATCTCTTTTTTGAGACGGCCACATACATGAGCATAGCATTAAGTTACCTGAAAGAAACCAAACCTTCAACCTACAGTTATTGTAGTTTCTTGATGCGAGCATTGAATCACTTTGAAGAAGCAGCACATAGTAAAGGTCCAGTCTTTTGAACCGCCTGAACTTCTCAAAGTGGTCATAATTTTTTACAGTCTCACAATAAAGTCTATTTTTAAAGTAGAAATAACATCTTGCGGCGATTAGTCTCCAACATCCCAGTTTAATGGCTGAAAATTAATGTGTAGTCACAGAGACCCTGACCCCCCAAAAAATCTCATTAATACTTCCTTGTGTCCAACTGAACATCTGCGCCAAATTTGTTTAAACACTTACCGCTTGTTGTTTTGTTTGTGCCAGATATGACAGCATTCCCTCAAAATAATACTGGTATGTTGCATTCATATGTGTGAAGTCACCATGACAATCTTTGACCAAAAAGTGTTTAAAATTTGGGTGAAATGAGTAGGTTTTCCCCGACACTGTTCCTGAGATATTGTGTTTATGGCATAATACTCTATGAATGTGAATGACAACTAGAGAAAATACTGCCACTGACCATGGCTGTCATCAGCACAAGTAACTTTACTGCAAAAGACAGATGAACAAAACATAAGTTACTGAAGTATTGTGGGGAAAAAAATATTGTTCTAGAAAGAAGACAGAATCCCTACTTCCACTCCCTTTCCCTCTCTTTGTGTATGTTGGACTGGGAGGAAGTGAATACTAGGCCACAGAGACTGCATCGCTTTGGTAATTATGTAGAAATCCATAGGGCATAAAGGTTCTGCACTAGAGCTTTAATTTAACTTAGCTTATATTACCACACGACAGACACACAGCTTTACAATATACTGTTTGCAGTAGAAGCTTCATATGCGCAGCTGCTTATTCACTTCAAATGAGTTGATGCCACACATTGCCAAATTACACTGTGTTCCTTTGCTCATTTAAGCTAAAACAGAATAGTTCAAATAGGGTTTTCAGGCAAAGGCCATTTCCCCTGTTGCCAATATTTTAGACTTGTTTTGGTTCAACAATGTCATCACTTTAGCAACAATAGAAACTACACAAACTCATTTAACAACCAAACACAACCAACCCTGCCCTTTGCATCAATATAGCAAGTTATCTACAAGTGTTATACTTAAGTATTGCTGTTACAGTCTGCAGCATTTCATGGTATCATGTTATCAACTGCTCACCTGCACTGAAGCAAGCTGCACCGAGTGCAATGTCATCAAGAGCAACATCAGCATTGGAGCCTTGTGCCCACACAGATGTCACCCGAATGTGGAACCTGGAGCAAAAGGACACACTGACGATGTATTCAGACATTTATTGGTAATGTGATATGAAAAAACAGCTCATTTTGAAAGACTAATCTGTAAAATAATGGATGCAGCAAGTTAAATAATTATTCATTTTATTGTAAAATTGTGATGATGCTTGTGTCACATTTTAAATGTTAACATAGCCTGATATGACAGACGTTTCAGACAGTGGGGGAAAAGAATTGAATTATTACTTACGCATGGTAGAGGCCAGATAACTGCAGGGCGACGTCTTCCCAGTCGTCCACCTGCTGACCATTTCTCTCCCATACCAGTGGCACAGTGTTAGTCCCGTTGTCCTCTATGGCCACCAACAATGAACCATTGAAGACACCATGCATGTACAGAGAGAAGTGTAGCTGCACAAAAACAAAGAAGATCAACAAAGATTTATCAACATTTTTTATTTGTTTGGGGTTCAAAAACAATCTCATGAACAAAATCAGGGGAAACATAAACCACTTGAATAATGCAGCTATAGTATGTGTCTAAACAGCTGACCTGGCAGGCACCATCAGTGACTGGAGGAGGGAAAGTAGAGCTCTGAACGGACGCCTCTTGAAAAGAATTACTCTCTCTCACTTGCAGATATAAGAAGTAACCTGGGAGAGAAAAAAAACAAACAAAAACAATCACACAAAAACAAAACAAAAAAAATAATTGAAGCCAATTTATATTTAAAACATCAGGAAAAGCCTAAAGAAAGAACTTTAAAAGTTGTTGCTGTATTGAACTTGTTAGGAACAAAAAACAAAGGAGTACACAGGCAATTGTGCAGTTAATGGCACTGGATTAAACCTAAAAGGCATGTTAAGCTCTGCAAATATAGGCTACAGCTGTGTGTAATCAAGCCATGTGGACTCTTCAAGGTATTATTGTAAAGTTATAATGCCATAATCGCACAAGGCATTCTTGTCTTTGTCAAGGTAAGAAAATATGTGCTCAATGAGAAATGAGATCTGTGCATGGAAAAGATGCTATCCAGGAAAAGAAAAATAAATAACATTACAAAGATAAAAGATGCACAAGAGGGCTAGTAATAATGCAAGAGTCAGAGAATGAAGAATGAGATGTTATCACACACACACATGCACACAGCCAACCTGGTGTACTCTGCAGGGTGATACCCTGCATGTCTTCTCTCTCCAGAAGCTCATCTCCAGCGACCCTCCTCCAGGCCGAATGCTGGTTGGACACGGACCAACCACATTTGTCTTGTTCAAATGAACAATGTGAACCAGATGGAAGAGCACCTGCAGAGAACACATACCGTTTTAATATTTCACAGACATCCTGGCTTGCTAAAAATATAAACATATAAACAATATAAAGACTTCTTGGTTAAACTTGGGTTTCGTTGGTTGATGTTTTATGGCCGCTGGCATCTGTAATGCTGCATCACGGCCTTCTTCTGGATTTAATTATTCATTACTTCTAGTCTTTTGCCTCTTCTTCTTCTCTGGTGTTTTATAGCAAGTGGCATTAGTTTCAGTAAAAATTATGTTTTTTAATTCCCCACTTTGTCCAGTGATCTCCTGGTTTCTACTGAGAACAAAAATCCTCCAAATCGTTCTCTGCAGTTGCAAATTGATTTGCAACATTTTTTGAGTGAAGGTCAGCTTAATATTAAGTGCATAACAGATAATTAAAATTACAATGTAATGGAGCATTACCACACATCACCATCAAAACACTAACTGCTCCCTAATCTATTGCAAGGATGTGAACTTAAAGATACAAACTGTTTCCAACATGTTTGAGTCACTTTTGCACCCTTTGCTATTTGTTAAGTACATTGTTTCATATTGCCACTGTAGGTGTAATGTAATATGATTTTGGTTTAGACCTGATGAGTTCACGAGTAATAAGTTGCCAAGGACACTAGGGGGAGACACTCTAGATTAAATAATGAGTTGTAATGCAGTGAAGCAGACGTTCAGTAAAGAATCTAAAAAAATAGATACCAAGTCGTCATGCTTATTTTTTTTTTTGAATAACACAACAGGTGTGAGTGTGAGAATGAGCAGTTGTTCGACTCTTGCATGTTGGCCCCGTGATGGACCAGAGACCTGTCCAGGGTGTGACCCCGTCTTTCACACTATGTCAACTGGGAATGGCTCCATCTCCCGTCACGGCCATCACGTAGAGGACAACAGTGGTAGACCTTGGACTGATGGATTTGATAATAATTACTTGTAGGACTTTTTATAAATTGTTTATTTTTGTTCAACCCTGATGTCGTCCTGTCCTGTCCTTGCAATATTCTTGCCATGTTCTTCTATTTAGAGCAAGTAATTAACTACAGTGACGAACAAATTCATAAGACCACCTGTCATAGAACAGAAATGAGAAAACAAGTATTTTGCAAATCTTTAAAAACTTGTTTAAAACTAAAAAGGTTATAGTTATTTGGCAAATATCAAACTAAATTCACCTTTATACCCAGATTTGAGCCAGCCCACTGGGCTTCTCTGAGAAGTCAGAACTCAATCAACCACTAAAAGGAATTTTCATGTTCTGGAATGCAAATAAATAACTATAAGTTAACATATTAATCAAGAAATAATAATAATGTGCTTTGCGATTTATTTATTTTTTTTTGTAAAAGTGTAAATGTAAAAATTCATGGATAACAATAATAATTATATTGTAGAATTAAAAATATCATTTTGGCTAAAGAACTTATACATACTGGTGTATTAACCATTTCAGAAACAAAAATGATTTTGATAATTACTAATGCTGTTAATGTTGGACAACTGTGGCTTTGGTGGTGGTCTAATAAATTTGTTAAGCACTGGATATTGTGTATATCCAGTGTATCCCATATTCATCCCTTCCCTGTGGAGGTTTATAGCAATGACACAGACTGTTGTTTTGTTTTTGCTGTTTTTATAGTCAGCTGCTCTTGTTGTCCTTGTCTGGCCCGTTAGATTTCAGTTAGTGTGTCACCTTTTTGATGCTTAATGTTTGAACTATAGCGCTGATGCTTTCCCCCCCCCCCCCCCTTTTTTCTCAGCTTCACAGTGCTTCCTCCTTCCTTCATTCATTCCTTTCTTCCTTCCTTCCTATCCTTCCTTCTATTCCTATAGTGGATGTTGAAGGTGGAGCTGCTGGGGCAGGAGGGACAGAGGAAGACCACAGAGAAGGTTGTGAAGCAGGACACGAGGACAGTTGTGTAACAGAAGAGGACACGAGGGATAGGACAGGATGGAGGCAGATGATCTGCTGTGGCGACACCTAAAGAAGGGAGAAGCCAAAAGAAGGGCTTCAAATTGAAGTGGCTTCAAACTGAAGATGCTATGTCCCAACACATCCATGTCCATACCAGGAAATGAAATTCTTATTCTTATCTGATATTTATCTGTTGATCCGTCACAGAATAGACTTGAATGTTTCCTTGGTTTATTAAAAGACAGTAGAGGGCGACAGGAAATGCAAGAGAAAGGAGAGGATATGCAGCAGAGAGATGGACTGTACTTGAACCTGCGTATTAAGCACTCAGACCTGGTTTTGTTATGTGTTCTCTGAGAATTTCTGAGAAAGTGAGGCTTAATCTATGCTCCCGAGTTCATCCTGGCTTAGTCCGTTGCACGAATGCCAAACCAGGATGAGAAAGTGCAGCGTACCGGTGAAGCAGGTGTAACTAATCCTGGTAAGTGAACATTCACAGCTTTTTGAAGTACTGTAGACCCCGAGGTTGATCACAGATTAACTGATGCAGAAATGGGGAAGATGTGAGCTGCTTACATATTTATCACAGAGCAAGCATAAGCTGGTAATGGAGACTCATGAGGAGGTGAAACACTTTATATGTAGGAAAGGCAATACAGCCGCTATTAATAAGATCAGGCTAAAAGCCTGGCAGACTATAGCAGACCAATATGAATACAGAGCTCATACTGCGGGTAATATCAATCAAATTAGGGTTGAGTGCCTTTGACGACAGTGGAATTTAACATAACAAAAGAGAGGCATCCTAAAAATAAAACTTGGAAAAATCTGCTTTATCTATTGAGCTCCTCCCTCATTAACTACTGCTACACTGAAATCAGTCTAGGTTTTGTGCAACATTCCCCTGCTGGGCTACACCTAGACTAAATATGTTACCTACCACATCTCACCTGTAAAAAATCTTTTCAACTGATCATTACATGGACATTTATGTCACATCAGTGTGTCCCCTTAGCATCACAAAGATTTCTCCATTCCCTTGATGATCCTGAGCTGAAAGACTTCAAATCAATTTGGTTTCTTATTCTGAATGTGGTGAAGTGTTTTCCTTCATGATAAACTGCTGATGTTTTCAAAGACAAACAGGAAGATGATTATATTTCAGACTGCAACATAGAAGGACATGCAAGGTATTCATCGACTGTCTGAACACATCTTTTCTGTATTAGTTCGATCAGTTTGTTGGCTGTGATGTGTTAGATTTGAATGATGTGCTAGATTTGAATGATGTGCTACACGGCCTGTTTCAAAGGGTCAGCTCATCGGCCAGCACTGCAAAAGCCTGATGACAACCCATTCGTTGGTGCAAGCAAACATCTAAAAGATGCAGTTCAGAAGTTGTGATTTTAAAAATTCAAGAACATGATTTTATTCAGAGTGATGTCAACATTCAGTGGGTATATACTGTAAAGTACAAATAAATTACTTTACCACAGATGAAGCCTTCATCCTCTCCATACGGACAGTCAGTGTGAAAGTCACACACTTGGTTTGGATTAATGCAGTCTTCAGAGTGAACACAGTGGAAATATTCTCCACACATGACATCCTGGTGCTCTGTATTCAGGCAGCCACACAACAGTTAGGCAGTCGTACAAAACTGTAATCACTCATTTTCTGTAGCAGTGGTTCTTGACATCGTTTCCCTTCTGAACTTGTGAGGCGAATCAACGAGTTCTCATCACATACTTCAATAAACAACGTGTTTCTTGTCTTTACAACCTGTATGTAACTGTAAAACCACATATTTTACAGATATAATGCTATGTACCAACATTAAGCAGTCAGTCTGGGCAAAGATGCATGTTAGAAGAAATGACCAATTGTACAATTGTCAGTCACACCTCTGCAGCACAGGAAACACTCACCTGATTCACAGTCTATGAGCTCCAGAGAGTCCAGAGCCACAGTGACTTCACTTCCCCACAAACAGGAAGAGTAGACCAGCGTCAACTCAAACGGCTCCTCCACTTTGCCAATCCCAATCTCCAGAAGCTGCCACTGAGCCCTGCGTCAAACCAAACGCAGAAGAGTGTATTAAAGAAAACATGCATGCACATAGGTCTAGAAATATAGTAAATATTACTGATATCATGTTGTTGAAGCCTAAGCAGTCACATGTACATCTCCCCCCACCACTCTACACCAGTCACTTGCTGTCAATAAGTGACCTAACAAGGTTAGCAACATTAGGTTATGCCATTACAACTGAAAAATAAAAACATTATGATGTTAAACATGTAATTAATGTCCTACTGTATCATATATATGATGTTTTTGATTAAACAAACTTTAACAGAAACAAACATAATTTAATACATTTTCCAGATTTATAACACATTTGAGTATAAGTAAGTTTTTATTTATATTAGATTTTTCTATCAAGCCATTTTTAAATCTAATGGAACATATCAGAAAAGGGCACCTTCCTCCAGAAACTAGAGTAGCATTGGTACAGGAAAACCGACGGGTTTAATCTGTGTTTGATTTATTTAACAGTGGAACGTCTTGTGAAGCTTTTTTTTAATGTATCATAAATAGAATAAAATTAAGAATACTGTACACTCAAACAAAGATGACATTTATTTACAAAACACAATCCGTGTAAATGCCATGCTAAGCTGTGACACATACATTATTATCATCAAGAGAATGCGTGCATGAAAATGTGTAGACACTGACTTCATTTCCACCTGTCATTAAAACAAATCTAATATTCAAATTGTACATTTTATTTTAACTTGATAATATGTTCATCTGGTTCTCCAGTTCTCCACCAAAAAGAGAGGAAAGTGGCAGCCATCTGTGTATTATTCTGTTTGCGTTTTTTTTATCACCTTTGGTTCCTACATTGGCACATCACTGTATTTTATGACACATCATCACCACCAGTGTCCGCAAGTTATAAACAAAAAGGTCATAAAATGATTCCTTGGCAGTAGGAGTCCTAATACACAGTATATTCAGTCTGTCTGTTATGTATTTTAGGTTTTTGACAAATTTGGAAAAAAAAAAAAAACCTTGGATTTTTTTTTCCTGACCACCACTAATCTGATCAACTTCAGAGTTGGCAGATATGTTGCTGCAGTGTCCGTGTCCACAGTGGAAACTGGATGTTTGAGTATCTATTGCATTTTTCCATTTTTTTTTTTTTTTGATGATGGTCACTGTTGACATCATCAAAGGTCATGCATCAGCTTGACGTGCACTGTGCTCGTTTATTCTAACTAAATGCCAAAGTGCCACCTTGAATACGTACCTGCACCTCTGTATTTCGGGGAAAATTTCGATTAGGGCAATTACTGTCTTCCACGGACAGTCAGTACACATGAACCGTGGCAAAACACATGCACCACATGAGAGGAGAAAATGTGCCACACCAGAAAGTTTTCTGTGCGTTAAACAAACAATTCCACTCATTACTTAGTAGACCTAATCCATAGGTCTATGTGGGTGAATACCTGACTGTCTCATAATGGAAATCCTTAGTCCATTAATGTAGAGAGGCAAACAAAGCTTATGTGCAAACCTAATGTATATGCTCTGCTGTCCCTCTGCTGTCCAAACCAATTATATACTGTATAAATTCATTTCCAAAGTCTGCATCTATAGACAGATGCTTTTAGCTGCACTACAGATGGCTGTACTTCAGCATTTGATCAATAGAAATGACCTGTTCCCATTCTCCAGACAATACAAAGAGGAACATTGTGCCCATACTCACAATTCTACAGTTTTGTTCTACATGGCAGATAAGATTTTTTTCTTCTTTATTCAACTTTAGTGCTCAGCAAATAAAATGTATTAGTTTCCATGTCCTTGCACTGTCTGGAGGCCTGTGTCATTTTTAATTGCAGAGAATCTCTGATCCCCCTTCAATCTTTATATAGGCTGCACCTCAATTGACGAGCACTTCAATCAGAAAAGATGCAGGGTTTTGCTTTTTTTGACTCAAATTAAATGGACATGCTCCACAGCATAAATTCTGAGAGATTATGATTGTGTGCAAACAGCATGGCAGAAACATGATGGGCTTGTGTGTGTGCTTGCTGACCTGTGGGCATCTTGGCTCCTGTGGATGACAGCCACAGACAGAACAGCTGAGTCAGAGACAACTGGTTTGATCCAGAGCGTTAGGTTTCCCAAAGCTGGATCAGACTCAAACAGGGCCAGTTGCAAGATGCAGTGCTTGTTGCTTCCTGGCAAGACCGGGCTGGTTATGTGGTACTCGCATTTCCCAGAGGCCTCAGCAGCAGGAGGGGTGCTTAGGAGGAGGAAGTGCCCTAGGGTAATAAAACAAACAAGACATTTAATGCAATTACTGTTTTATAGCAGCCTCATAAATGTGCCAAATTTAAAATGTCCCACCAATAATACATTAAAGAGCAGATATTTTCAGCATTTAAAAGGTTGGCAACTTTAATTAAGTGGTGTACTAGAAAAGTTAAGATGCTGAAATGTTAAAAATACATAATTGTAAATATATAAACATAAATATTCTCTTTTCATACTCCATATTGAACGCTCTATTTAAGCTCTTAACTTATAACTCACCCAAGTGACAACCCACTATGACATAACTGGTTTTAGAGCCGCATGATAAAACAAAACAAAACAACTCATATTGTGATTCTTTTCACAGATATTGTGATTTTGATATAATTTTGCATCTTAACAATCATTTTGAGTCAGATGGGGAGAAAAACATCACTTAACCTTTACAAACAGAAATTATGTACATGTTTATTCATAGAGAAGGAACTTCTCTGCCTTAAAATGCTTGAAATAACATTTCTGCAATAAAATATCTAAAAACATACAAAAAAAGATTAATGCTATATATGGTATTTTGAGTAGCGTACTTGCATTAGCCATCGCTTCAATACTATTTGAATCATACAAATCTGTATTCCTATTTAGGAAAATTTCATTTTGGTCACCTTAGAGTGACATCATCCAATGTATTTGCCTCTCCTTTATTGTGTGTATTTTTCACTACTGGATCATGACATCAATTCCCACAATCACACTCTCCTTTGACATCATTAAATTGGGTCTTTTGTTATTGTTTTATTGTTTTGTTATTGTTTTATGACAATATAAAACAACTGGTGGCAGAAATGACATATAGTGTGTTTAAAAGTGCTGCTGTTTGATCATCTGCAATGGATGTTAACATCATGTCTGAATGAAGTCTGTATGTTTTGAAAAGGACAAAAAACAAAAGTCATGGTACAGACTAGAGCTCTTCAGTCTGTACCTTCTTACCATCAGTGCTTTTTTCTGAGTGGTCAGTCACAGGCATTATCCCAGCCTGTGCCCTTTCTGGTTGCTGTGGCGACACCAATGACCAATCACTTAGGTCACTATGATTTGATAAAGTCCAGAGGCACGGAGACTCAAAATCACAGGAGGCACCTGTGGGGTCGGGGGTCAACAGGGTTTGTGGTTAATTCAAAGAGATGGGTTTTGTTGAACACTTGAAAAACTTGTGATTAACAGTTGAGACATTGTTTGTCTTCTAAACCAAGGTTTGCCAGCAGAAATGCATTTAATGAGCTCAACACAACCAGCAGTATGCTTCTGTCAAAATAAGTAAATACACTAGGCTAGTCACAAAAGAACCATTTAGTTTTAAAACAAAATTATATATATTTAAAAATGATCCTCACCATGAACTGCATTTAAAATTAAACAGTGGTATACGATCACGAGATACACCCCAGGTGTTTCCATTAACAGTAACTATGCACTGTAACTAATCAAAGAAAAAGCAAAAGGGTTCTAAAATATCTAATAATGATAAATGATATTTTCAAAGGTTTTTTTCAGAAATCACAGACTAATCTTATTCTTGGCTCATAGTCTAAATTTCTACTAAATTTAACTGATATCTAATATGTGTTCACCATCCATACAGACAGGCTTTTTTGTAAATGTGCAGCAATTGTGTGACTGTCTCTGTTGGGGATGGATGGACAGAATAAGAAATGAGGAGAGATCATGTGAGGATGAGAGGAAACTGCCACTGCAGCTAATATGCTACAGCCATAGAAATCCCTGTGGGGACAAAGGACAAAAATAGGCACAATATCATTTTATTTTTTTAATTTTTCCCTGCAGTTTCTATTTTTGTGTTTGGCTGAATTTTTTGTTTTTTTCTTTAGGTCAGTGTGCTGCTCTGGATATCACAATTAAACTTCAAGTCAGACTTACATCTGAAATTCATAATGACCAGTTTTCTGTTTCCTCAAAGATCAAGTTTCTCTTGATAAAAATTATCAATAAAGTGACACTCAATATTTAATCAAATGCCACTGGTATGTGTGTATTATACATTCTTCCTCCTTTAACTGTATTTAGCCATTCAAATCTGAAGTGAAAGATAAGTGATGATGCTAATGACACAGCCAATACTGTAGTAAAAATACAGTTCTTACTGTGGCTGTCGTCTTCTGTGTCCATGGGATGAGGAAACACCTCAGAGTTCTTGTCGTGAGGTTTGTCCAAAAGGGCATGACAGGTACTGCTAACTGAGGACAGACATGTAAACAGACAGAAACCACAGACACAAGTCACAAAAGGAATATTTCAGTCATTCACATAAATGAGGATTCGCTTTTGCAGTAAAAAAAAAAAAGACACAAGCACACACACGGATGTTGTAAAATGTCTTAAAACAGCAAACATTCTTCTGTCCACATGTTGCCATCAATGAGTATTTTCATTTTGAGCATGTTACCACGCTGAAATTAGCTTTTGTCCAAAGCACCACTGTAGAACCTCAAGAGAGAGAGACTTGATTAAGAGTTGATATAAAAAGAACCATGCTCTTTCATCCTTATATAGGCTGCCTCTTTGGCAAGAATTCACTGTACTGAGACTCATGAGCTGCACAGATGCTTTGTGAACTTAAAGGAAACAGGCTGACCTAACTCCCAGGCCAATCTGGGTTATCCACAGCCTATTAATCGTGGTTCTAGATGAAAATATAAAAAGGGATCTCTAATGTGATTATAATAATTTTCACAAAAAAACTCACTGCACAAGAGGAAAAGCCAGTGTGTGATTAAAGACAACAGGTTTCATTCCCTGACAAACATGAATTCATTTCTTGTAAAGATATTTACAGGAAATCCATCCCATAGATGTTGGACGATTTCAGCAAAAGAGGTGGACTGATTTACAGATGGACATTAAAACAGAACAACCTTCACTAGATGTTTTCAAGGGGAAAACTGATTTACACTTGACACTAATATGTACTCTCTTAAAAAGAAACTAAAACTGATCATTAATCAACGATAACAGCAGTAAGGGAAGGACTCATTTGGTGAAGATGCAGTACAACAGTATCTTGTAGACTGTCTCATCTCATTTAGAATCTTTCAGAGTCGTCATTAATGGTCCCAGACCACAATGCCCTGCGATGCAGTTGGACAGAATTTTATCCAGTGATTTCATGACGAATAATGGAGTAGTGCGGCTGTAGCCTATGTCACTTTATTTGTTAAGCCAGAGACAGACTGATAACCTGCCCTGTGTGTGTGTGCCCTGTCCTGATTCTGCTGCAGGCTTGGACTGGCTTCTGATCAAAGAGTGACAACAGTAACTGAATATAAATAAGATGGATGTCAACCCAGAAATAGGACAAACACTAAAACATCACACAAACAACCAACAGACAGTTTTACTCTGGAAGGAGTCTGTGCACATGGAGGACAGAGTAGGACTGAGAGGGAGGGGACTTTACACGTGACATGACATTCAACATACTAACCAGTGTGACAACTAGACAATGAGAGAGTTGATGATAGCTCAGGGGGTCATGGCAACTTAACCTCTCTAATTTCCTCAGACCAGGGCCACAGTTGTTCTCTGATGCCTGTAGGCAAGGTCAAACAGGTCAAGCAAGAAAAATTGAATTACTGAAAAGGGGAGTTTATTAAAAGCAGTTAGATGATTATGATGAGAGGGTGGGGGGTCATGTACTTGAGTGGCAGCAATAATTCTATTCAGTCATTTTGGAATAGAAGCAGCTATGGATAGATTCCAGTATGCAGAAACCAAGAAAATTAATTGGGGGACTTCATTCAAACGGGAAAAACACTGACAGACTATTAAGATAAAATACTACAGTTTTCTGGAATTTCCCCTAGATTCAGATTTCCTTTCTTTGTCTTGTTTTGTCTGTGTTATTTGGCAAAAAAAAAAAAAAAAAAAAAAAAAAAAAACCAACAGGAAAAAAAGATGAAATAATGGAAAGTGGAAACGAAAAAAGGAATGTTTCTCTATCTGAGGATTTAGTTCACAGCACATGGAAATGTTATCCAGCCTTGTTTACAAAGCGATTTGCAGAACTGTGTAAAACTTGTCAGCTTGTCAGGTTAAATAATCCTAAAACACAGATAAGTAAACTGACAAAGCCATGTATTTTTCTTCTTTACCTGATGGGCCTCACAGAGTGTATGTTATGTTTACATGTAAAAGAAATAAATAATCACATTACCTTGTTGATGGCAAAATTTTACAGTATTTAACTGAAAACCAAGACACCAGAGAAGGTTCTTCTGTGATATTTTGTTCAAAAAAAGATTGTCAAAATTGTCAAACTGAAGGGCAGATTAAAACAGGAAAGTTTTAAATCAAGACACTGTCCATTATAACATGTTTTCTATCTGGTAAAGACACAAGTCTATTTGCTAAACATGATACATTTGAAGTAAGACTCACAAAAACCCTGTGAGCAGATTCTGATGTATACAATTGTTGTAGACACACTTTAAAGACTCAAAGTGATTTACAATCAACCAGGAGAGGAACATGAACATGGTAAAGTTGAGGGAAAGAAAAAAACAAACAGAACACACACGCACGCAAAAAAGAAAAAGATTCATCAGGTTCTTTGTACAAAAAAAAAAAAAAAAAATCATGGCACTTTGACAACTTTGACATTAACAAGTTAATACTGCCGACTTTAGCAGAATTAGCACCTAGTAAACTGTAACTGCACTGTGGAAGTCTGAGAGTAAAGCTGCGTCTTGCATTCTCATTGCATTCTCCTTTTATCCCCTACCAGGACGAAACATGACGTCAACTGAAGTTCTGACCTGACCTACTGTATGTAGACAAACTTTGCAGCAGGTGCGTAGAGAGAGGGAGGATTATACCACTTTGTGGAGGGTTGCACCCTTTTCCCCCCCCTCTAGTGAATTGTGTTTGACAACACTAATACTGTACACGTAAAACCAAAACACATGTAGGCAGATCTGTGTGGAGTTTGCGTGTTCAACTCTAGGGCTGCAACGATTCCACGAGTAACTCGATTACAAAAAATGATCGAGGAATTTCCTCTGCCTCGAGGCCTCGTTTCATTAAATTTAAAGCTCACGTTTCGCACGGATTCTTTTTAGTGTGATACAGCGTGCTTACGTCAGACTATGCGTCCCCTACAAAGCGGAAGAAGACGGAAGTGGGCTTTGGGGAACGTGTGTGGACAGTTTAGCTGTACAGAATGGCAGACGCCGGGACCGAAAACAGTGAATACAGCGAAAATGAGCAAACGCAGCAAAGCGAAAGTAATAGGAGGAATAGGATAAAAGTATGTTTTATCCTATTGCTCGAGGAATCGATGCAATATTCAACGGAATACTTGATTACCAAAATATTCGATAGCTGCAGCCCTAATCTACTCGTGTGCCACAGTCCATGAGCAAGCAGAGTAACTTTCAGTCACCTGGCGACTCTAAACTGCCCCAAATTGTGAGTTTGAACAGTTGTTGGTCTTTGTATGTTTGCACTGTGTTACACTGCAGACCTGTCACACACACACACACACCAGCTTTGATTGACTCCAGCTAAAAATTGTTTGCTCCCCCAAAGTCATGACATTTCCATTTACCCAATGAACAAAAAACAGATAAAAGTAGCAGTCGCCAATTTACCTCAAAAATACATTATTTGTTTCAATTGAAGCATGTTAATTTACAGGTGTCCTGTTTTCACCCAGCATTTTCTTTATTTTAACAAAACTAGCTCAGTGAACACCAAGTAGGCAAATCTAAATATACTTTATATATGTATAAATGTTTCTACTGGGCCTGATTGTATTTCCTCTAACAGTATTAAAGGCCGCTATACATGGCAGTTCACTTATGTATGAAAATTGTATTGGATTATACAACAATTTAATTTAGACAAAAGTCAGACTGACATGCAACGTGCATTGATTTTCAAAATATGACTCAAGAAATGTATCACTCAATTTTGATTCAAGGAGGAAAAAAAAAAGGGCTTATTGTCATTGATACTATCAAATCACAATACTTGCGGCACTGCAATAAAAATAAAATTGGCACCTAAGTATCAGTACGATCAAATTGTGAGAAAAGCATATTGTCCCAAGTCTACTGTATACTGTATCTTCACAGATGCTGGGTACATTCTTATATACTTGAAGTGAAAAGTAGCATTGAAATATCTTTCAATGCTTCAATGCTTTATAAACAGACACATCACCGGTCTGTACATTCACATTCTGCCTATGAAGTGTTGTCAAGCAAGAAGGGAGTTTTCTAAGAGCTTCATTCTTTATGACTTTATGTTCTCCTCATGCCATTGAAAATTAAACAAGGATGTGAATAATTCTGAACTCAGTGCCACAATACTCCAAACTCAAAAAATAAAAAAATCCATGCTGAAGAGCTGAACAGACCTTTGTTCAGCATGCTGGGGTTGCAGAAATCCTGGTTAATCCCAGAGCAGCTCATTTATAGTGTTGTTTGACATAATCAGTCATAAATGATCCAGTGAGGGCGCTTCTGCCATAAAAACATTGGTTTAATGATTTCAATCCATGTTGCTTTTCCCAAAGCAATGTGTAGCCATTTGAAGCAAAACCTTGATTTTAAACACACTGTTCTTACATTTCACACTTTCTCATTATCTGCCCATCAAACACTGCAGAACACTTTTGTGAGGCCTGCCCAAAAGCAACAAACACTGCTATCGCCTCCCAAAACCTCCTCTTTTAGGCTCCAGATGCACTCAAATTGGAAACTTACTTACCAGCATTACTTTTAACCACGGACCAACCAATATTGTAATATTGTCCTCTTAGTACTGACTATTTGTTATTTTGTTTTTGCCCCCCATCCCCTTTTCCTTCTTGTTGTTTGTTTGCTCTTCATCTGTTCCTGCTGCTTTTCTTTCTGCTGCAACCTGCCATCACACCTGCTCTTTATTCTCCTAATTGCCACTCTTCGCCACCTGCCATAAATGCCTTGGGCCTAATTTATAAACCTTGAGTATGCCACTTTCTATGAAGTTTGGGGTTTTTTAAAAAACAAACAAACTTGAAAGTAAACAGAGGAGAGCAAAAACCGAGACTTCCATGGCAGATGGATGAATAACCAGAAACTGTTGAAAACCATGCGACTATGTAAAATAAATTTAGTTATTACTGCTCACAATAGTCCCATGGACAAGATGTGTTTTTAAACAAATGAACAAATACCTGCTGGACTGATACTCCCAGAAACACACACCTACATACACACACCCAAATAAATAAATAAATAAATAAATAAATGAACACAAGATATCTGTTCTTGTAAAATATATTTAAAATAAATACTGTAATTATGAAATATGCAGCATGGCCACATTGCTGATCTGCTGCATCTCAAGAAACTGTTCGCACAGGGAGCGTGTCTGCTGTAAACTGTAGCTGCACTGGAAGTGCTGTTGTGTTTTGCACAGAGTAAATAATTGCCATAAATAATATACATTTAAATACTCTAAATATGACTCTCTTCTCAATTTAATACCAGAACTCTTCAACAAGCTATTCATCCAATGGTTGTGCAAATATTTCACAACAAAAGCTTTTGTTGGTGAGGAAAGTAAATTGATTTCACAGTTATAAATACTCTGAAATGGTAACAGAATGTGTTGTGTTTGTGACATATTTGACAGAAATAGATGATTAAAAATGGGGTGAAAGAGCATTTTCCATGTCCTTTTTTGCTGTGAAACCTGCCATAGATCGATTTCTAAGAAATGTGTGACTGTTCTAACTGTGAATGGATGAATGAATGGAGGCCTGCTTGCGGTTCCCAGACTCTCTCAGAGTAGAAAGGGAGGCAAAGCTTTCAGCTACCAAGCTCCTCTCCTGTGGAACCAGCTCCCACTGTGGGTCTGGGGGGCAGACACTGTCCCTACTTTTAAAGTTAAACTTAAGTCAACTCTGAACCATTGCTTTTTTGTGGAGTTTTTCCTCACTCAATGTGAGGGTCTAAGGACAGAGGGTGTCACTTGCTGTATAGACTGTGAAGCCCTTTGAGGCAAATTGTGTTTGTGATGTTGGGCTATATGAATAAAATTGACTTGACCAAATATGTGTGCCTAAATGAAACGCATGATATTCGCAGACGTGCTCCTTATGTACAATATCCAGTGTGGCCCCCGTCTGAGGCTATAAATTACAACAGACGCAGTTTCTACATACAGTCCTAGAAACCTAGGATTATCAAAGGAAATGTAAACACACATGACCAGTATACAATTCATCACAGTGTACTCAGATTTTGTTTTTCCTTCTGATCCTTACTAACAGGCTCATGGAATATAAATGAAGTCTTCAACAACTCAATGTGCCAAATGAAAAAGTCAAGCACATGAGTGCCACAGTTGTTGAGGTTTTTCAAATTTTGACAAAAAAGTGAAGAATGTATGTCTAATGGCTTTATATTAGTTGAGCATACGTATATGAAGCAAATACGTAGCACTGATTAAAAAAAGACTTCATCTTCCCATCATTTCACATTATGTCTCTTAAAAAAGAAACGTATATTATCGTATTTATTCAGTCTGTCAACTGATTCTCTGCGCCTCAGAGGCCAAGAGGTTAATTCTGTTTCTGATAAAAAGCCTTGATCGTATTAGACCTTCCTTAAGAACTTCATGACAACCATGCATTTCCTTGTCAAAATATAAGCCAAAGCATTTCTGATTCAATGTCTCTCAGCACTCGTAACCCTGAAGACCCATTCATGTGCAGTGAATCAAGTCTTTGGTATTTCCAAAAGAATTAAGTCCAATAACTTAATTTATGATGTAATTGGTTGCAGCTTGCCTTCAGTTAGCTGTAATATCCCACTAGTATTCAGATTGTCTTTTAACAAAAACACACTGACATTCAGACAAGTCATGTCTGTTCTCCAGAACAGAACATGTGATTTTCTATGGTAATTTCACTGACTGAGATCTTGGAATGGTAGTGATGGTGATACGCTTTCACTGCATTATGCATTTCCTGCAGGAACAAACCCAAAACAATACTGCCACAAAGAGATGAACAGAATATGACTGTGCTGCTGGCCATGCATGAAAGTCTAAAAAACTGTGCACATTAAAGCCAGTTAGATATAACTGTTAAATTGTAAGCTTTAAGACAATTAGCTTGGGTCACCTTGTCTGTCTGATCAATATAATCCATCCATCATCTTTTTTGGCTTATCCTTTGACGTTCACAGAGGCAGGGTAGGTGGAGACATATTTCTAGTTGCATACGCATTTTGAAGTTTTGAATACAAGCAGCATAACTCAAAAAGTAAATGTGAGTCACATTTTCTATTGTCCAAAGAGAAAATAATTAGATTTTATTGGCTGATGGAAACTAAGAAAGTGAAACCCTGGTGGATGTTTGCACTCTGAATGCTCTCTCTTGTCCTGGAACTTGGCTGGTTTTAACTAATAATTGGGTTTTGGTGTCATGGTGTCGCAGAGATTAGCACTCCTACATCACCACAAGACAGTTGCTGGTTCATGTCTGTGTGGGCTTTCTCTGGACTTCCCAGTTCTCTCCCCCCAGTCCAATGGCATGCAGATTGGGGATTAGGTTAATTGGAGACCTTAAAGCACCGGTGTGTAACTTCTGTCACCAAAACAATGCTAAAGCAATGTTACCTACGTCAGTTGTCTTGGATGGATGTCAACTATGTGAGAACAAGCTCAAGGTTCCAGAACATACATGTATATGCAAGTACACATAAAGGCATTAATCTGACCTATTATGCCGATAATTAAAATAGATATGATTAGAGTGAAAACACACCAGCACCACTGTAGATATTAATTCCACAAACTGACTCGATAAAATGACTAAATAATCTCCTCTCATCTCAAGCCACATCCAACTCCCTCTCCGTCTCCGACTCTCCTCCACTGAGATCACAACTTGGTAAATATCAATATGTTCTAAATCTTAAGATTAGAATGAGGAATACTGGTGAGGATTCTCCTTTATGTTTGATTGATTAAACACTATCATTCTCATGACACCAAGTACCATACAAATCTTCCTTTATTTATTTCAGCCAAGACTGTGTGATCTGGTCACTGCATCATTCGCAGTGATAATGACATTTTTTTTAATCAATCCAACCTGTTTTTTTCTGGTTTGGTTTTGTCCTTTTTCACACAAGCCTGTTCTTGTACAGCCACAACCAAGTTATTTGGTTATCAGATGGTTATCAAGTTATCAGATGAAAGTTTGAGATGTGAAACAGTGCTAAATCCAACGTCTCTTATCGCCCGGTAATGTAATGAAGAGAAGCAATTTCACTGTGGATGACATATGCACAGAAACAGACGATGAAAGGAAACTCTGAAAACAGCACAACCTCGTTAAGAAGCTGTTTATGACCCGCAACACTTCGAACTGAAACCCCCCCCCCAAAATTAGTATCAACCACGACGACAAAAAAAGTTGCACATTCCAAACTGGCAGCCGACAAGCAACCAGCTGTTCATTCAGCACCTACAGGAAAGGAGATTACTTTTCTCACCAGCAGGTGGCAGTTTGTTATTGAAAAAGTACAAAACTAGAGCAACATGTATTTAACTTGTCATTTGCTCATCACACAGACAGACAGAAAGACTCGTAAACAAAATAAGGAAGTTATGGAAGAGACAGTCAGTGACAAAGTTGGCCTTACCATCAACATGCAGTATGTCTGTGGTCAACTCCAAGTGGGGCACAGTCTCTGGTGGTGGGAGAACCACAGCTGCTTTAAGTTATATCCATGACTGAACAGGTGTCTAAATGCCCCATAAACTGTTATGTTAAACATGTTTTCTTTGAAGAATGTCAGTAATATGAAGCAGCTCCAATCAAACGTCACAGGCGGCAGAAATGAGATGAGAAGTTAAGAAGAATCTAACACGGTCTTGGCCTTTTGCTGTGACGGGGAAATGAGAAATGAGAGAGGTAGTTTACATTTTGCTCGAAACACTCACTTCTCAGTCATAACAAATATTTCTGTCTTCTCTCTCACACACCCAAACTCTCTCACTCTCTCTCTCTCTCTCTCTCTCTCTATATATATATATATATATATATATATATTTCTTGCCCTCACAGGCCTCCACAATTATTACTGTGTCAAAGTTATAATTATATAATTATTAATTATATATTATATAATTATAATTATTGACAGAAAGGATGGTCAATACACTGATCATCCAAATGATCCATCACGTTATTTTTAAATCAAGTACTTAAACGGCAAGTACTTAATAACATTATTTATCATCTGGAATAGAAGTTTTCAACTCTGATTACAACTTGTGGACATGAACAAATGTTCTCACAATATTTTATAGAAACAAGCAATCGTCCAGTATCATTCCTCTTCCCTTCCATTATGTCACTGACGGTTTCTTTTCACCTGATCAATCTAACTGAGCTGATGCACTGGCAAAGTCTGTACTTAACATATCCAAGAGAACGGAACTCCGGAAAAGTCAGTTTTGCAACGCAGTTCAATTACGTATAATAATCAAGTTACTTTTGGGAGTTAAACCCATCTAGTCAGATGACGGTACTTCATCATGATCTAGAGATCATTACATTCAATACGAAAACCTCAGCAGCATTGTTTTTTTTTTTTTTTTTAGTCTGAGTGTATTCTCACTTATACAGTGAGTATATACAGAACTTTTAACAATTTGTCTGCTTTTACCGTTTCATTGTTTTTCATGTTATTACTTAAACTAAAACAAACTTCACATAAAGCATTGGTTCATAAACTCTTTCATCCAACAGACAACTGGTAACACTTAAAAGACTTGCTGCTTATTAAAAATAATGTGATAGTAAATCTTTGGGACTAAATATAAACTTTAAAACACAGATTAATAAAGTATGGTGCTTAAATTAATCCGCCTTTCCTTTTGTTTTGCTCCCTGACTCTCATTGTAAACTTTTTTGCCATCTTGATACTGTGTTTTCATTTCACAGTTCACAGCTCACTGTGTCTTTTTTTTTGATGTCAAAAAAAGGAAAACCCTGAACAACATCTCAGCGGTTTAGACCACTCATTTCTGATGGTGAGAACTACACAGGAAGCTGCTCATGTGTCTGTTACCCAGCTGACAGAGTGACGACACAGCTTTCATCTGCCACCTCTCTCTCTATCGCTCTCCGTCTTTCTCTCTGGCTGTGAATAAATCATCACACCTGAGCAACGGATATTACAGTCTCAATCCAGCAACTTCACAGAAGAAGAAGAAGAAGAAGAACCAAAAAGCTTGTCCTCATCCCTTTGTGTTTGGAAAGAGACAGAAAACATGAGATCTGCCCCGAGGGCCTGCCAGAGAAATTCTGGAAAGGATGCAGACCAGGGACGTGATGAGACATTTTTGCAGGGAAGAATATTCACTCTGTACCGCTGGGAAAATGTTGGTGGATGATCATACTCCCTCAACAATCGCACCAAAGATGTGAAACTCCTCAGATATTTAGATTGTGCTCGACGATGTTAGAGATCTTGCCTTATTAATTTAGACCTTAGCACAAGTCAAGGTGGAGTCATATTTTAACATTCATTTGAAAAGTCTCATTATTATCTAGTACACATAATCTGAAGGGGATTTTTTTTTTATATAGATATAATGTGATCGTGATAGTGATTTGCAGTTTAACTATTTAAGACGAGATTCAGTTGAGTATTTACTTGTACATTTGTTGTAGATTTATGGCATTATTACATTGAGATAATATCAAATATTTATTATACTTTTATCACTTTAATAGTATAGTTAATACTTAACTTTTTTTAAGCCAAGCACTTATCTCTTTTTAAGGATTAAAAACTATACGATATGAATTGTTTCTAATGTTTACCTGTACACATTACATTTTTTTAAACATACAGTGCTTAACAAATTTACCCACCTGTCATAAAAATGAGAAAGAATAAAAATGTTCTTGTTATTTATTTGGCAAATAACACACTGAATTCTCCTTTTTTATACTCTAATTTGAGCCGGCTCACTGGGCTTCTTTGAGAAGTCAGAAATTAATCAAGTTTTCTGTTCAGGTAAATGCAAGTAAAACTATAATTTGACATCTTAATCAAGAAATAAACAGTTAAACATTAATTTCTGAAAATTTGAGAATATTAACAATTATATTTTAGAATTAAAAATATAATTTCAGGTAACGTGCTGTTTTAAGGGTGTATTAACCATTACAGAAACATAAAATATGATAAATTTATAAATTTATGATTTTCATTACCAGTGCTGTTAATTTAGAGCAGCTGTGGCATAAACCTTAGATTGGGCGGTGGCCTAATAAATGTACTTATTTGGTAAAATTGAGGTGTTAATCATTTTTTTTCATTTTATCAGTAAGGCTTAACAATTAGTTGTTGTTTTGATTTTATGTTTGTCCAAAAAACATATTTACACGTTAATCTGACTCTTTCCATATTTGATGTGAATGCTGTTGTCTGCAATTTCTGCTGACCTAGTGCTGCTCAAACATGTCCAAATAAACAGAGCCACAGAAACTTGTGGGGACTGAGAGGTGCAAAATGAACACAGCTGATCACTTTGGGAGGGGTCATTTTAAAGCTCCACATGCACACACGCACACGTACACAGTGTTTGTCTCTCAGTACTGTTCAATACACCATCGTAGAAACCACATCACGCTCGATTTCCTGAACCACCGCGGTGGTTGCTGCTGAAGTGCACATTTTCATTGCAGTCCCACGTCCACAGTCAAGAAACCGCAAATCCTTTCAGGCCCTACATTAGGCAGTCTGTCAAACCAAACATCAAACCAAATGTGAGAAAACTGAAACATGGGAATATATAATGATTTGCTTTTCTCGTTGTTCTTTGAAGTTGACTAATGCCAAAGTTATATTTCCTCTGTGCATTTTTTCTAAAAGACGCAACTTAGCAAGAGCTGTTTGAGGACGAGTTCAGCCTCTGCAACCGTGACGTCGTTGCACTGCACATCTTGATCCAGAGACATAGCTTTAACTTGACACTACATTTTTTTTTAAATTTAAATAATATGCGAGCAAGAATATCAGGGAATAAACACTGAGTCCTGAGAAAACAAGTGTTGAAAACCCTCTGCTTTATGTTTTTTTTAACCTCTTCTGGAGACCGAGACCACAAGAGAAAGATGATTTGTAGTGGCTTCCTGTCAGAAACCTACAATGGAACAAAGGCAAATATACCTTGCAGTGAATAATGGAATAAATAGAAAACAAACAGCCTCTAGAGAGTTTATCCAAATGATGTATTCAAATGTAACTGTTAAAAATAATTGTTTTTCAAAACAATTTCTTTATGCCATTTAGGATTGACATGTATTGTGTTCTGTGACTCATATTAATAGTGTAAACCACTGCTTTCTACTTCACGTAAAAACTTTTGAACAAGATGAAGGCAAATACACTTAAATGACCATGTCAGTGTTATTTCAGTGAATGAGCATATATGAACGCAGCCTAATAACATAAGCACTGGTGCCAATATCTGTTGCTGTTTTAATAAAACTTTCATCTTTGTGGAGCAGTTGTACTTGTGCCGATCAAACACAAACAACAACAAATGCTTGCAGTGATTTAATTTAAGCATAGTAGAATTCAACCACACAGTTCTAAAGTGATGTAATTCACATTTCTTGAATGCAAAGTTGGGGTTGGATCATAAGCAACATAAATAAAAATAAATTCATATCAATCACTCTCAATAATAATTTTGACTTTTGCTCCTGAGTGAAACCATCTAATTATAGTTTTAACTTCTTTGTGGACAAAAAAAAAACAAAACAAAAACACTTGTTAGAGAGATAAATATTTCACAAATGAGGGAAAACATTCATAGCAGTTATGTGTCTAAAAATGTGTTTTCACAATGTATATCAAACATATATTGTACCTTTTAATATTGATATTGAGGGAAATTATGACACGATATACATTTACGTTGAACTACTTCACAGCCCCCTACATGAGTACATTGGTAGTGGCATGACATACTGAAATATTGTTTGTGACCTAACATTTTCTTGTCATGTTATATGGACATTGTAGTGCGTTTTTTAACATTAAGAGATAGATGTGGTGTTATGATAACACTTCTGTTTATTTTGTGGAGATGCCGCCATGCTATGAGGAGAAACCATCATCAAAACCATAGTCAGCTGTGGTTTGATGCCTACACCAGTATTATCATCATTGCAATATTACCAGGTGAGAAAATTCCAAGTTCCAAATGTAGAGTTGGGTTAAAAAATATATATATATTTTCTGATTTGTATCAATCTTCGGTTGAACAATCCAACACCAATTAATAAAATCCTTGGATCTACTGAATCGTTTAATATATGCCATCTACTGTATCAACTCCACAAGTCTCCCAAGACCACAACAGTCTCACATGACCACAAGCTGTTACAGCCAAAAGCTGAGTCCTCAGATTTATTTGTTACTTTGCCTTCTGCGATGCAGAACCACAGATACGTCCTCACACCTCTTCTCAGATGTGTTGGTGCCATGATAGTCTGCTTGTTTCTCCTCCACTGTCACTGCAAAACAGCACATCACTGTTGTCTCCCTCTGATGAACAAAGAGCAAAGAGGGCATGGATGTAGACTCACGGCGCCCTCTGCAGGAAACATGGTACTTTACCTGTCTGATACACTGCTAGGCTGTGTATCAGACAGGTAAAGTGATCAGAAAGGTAAAATCAGAAAGGTAAATACTCAAATAGTGTATTTTAAGGTTTGGGTTTGAACTTTCACTTTGACAAATGTAGAGTTGCAGTATGTGGTCATATTAAATAAAAAGTGCATTCATGAATAAAAAAAAAATAAATAAAACTACTGTCAATTTTTTAATGACAATATTCATATATTTGCTGATGTAGCAGGTTAGTCAGATTGAAATTTTGTAGAATTTCTTGCATTAGTTCGGTGAAAATCATTTTCTTAACCAAGCAAAGCTGCTTTGGAATCTAACTGAATTTATATCAGATCAAATCTGAACCAGAATCCCAGCCCTGTCCAGTTGTGCATCAGTATTTTGTGGATTTAGTGTGATCATTTTCTCAGTTAGCATAAAGAGTAATTTTGTTTTGTTTGTTTTTTTTCCACCCAAGTTAAAACACAATTTTTGCTGTGTATTACAGACTCTAAACAGAATTTCTCGGAGATTGGGTTGCTCCTATGAGGGAGAAGTCCTTTACAAGCCTCATAAGGAAAACTGCAGCTGGCTGGATATGACTCACACACACTCAGAGATTGGGGGGGTAGTGGTGTCCTAATGCATTGCTGTGAGTTTTGGCAAAGCCTGCACTGGGTCTCTCTGCCGTCACTGGCACTGACTGCAGTAAGAGCCACTTACACATGGTCCAGCCACTGTGACTCTGAAAGGCATCTAAGGGACAGACAGGCCGGTGACTCACTCTTCCTTTGTCTGAAATTTGTAAAAGGAAATACTAGTAGACGAAGCTATTTACTGCCTTCGTGTACGCTCTATCTAACTCAAATTGCCCAAAAGACATGCACCTGAACTCAATATTCATATGACGTTCAGCCTGATCAGCTCTGGTAAGTAGGGAGCACAAAATAAACATGATTATAAAAAGAAAAACACAGAGAAAGATGGTAGGCTGATTTAAAACAAAGACAAAACCAGACCTGCAAACTATGTCTTCACTGCTATTTTCACCCTTCTCAGTTAGATTAACATGAACAATTTGACAAAATACATCTGGATGAAATGGCTTCTATAACACACCAATAACCTCTTTGTCATTTTATGTTTATAAACACTAAAAGTAACTGCATGGCAATGTCCTGTGACACGAAACCCACTTTATGTGTTATGGGAACAGTTGCAGAGACGTTTACTTGCCAAGTGTCGAGCTGCAGTGTTAAGTGCAGATCAAATTCTGTCAAGTGAGCCAAAAGAAAATATGACGCCTGGATTAACTCTGTTTGGACAAAGTGGATGCAAAACACCTTAGCTGAGAGACTGCAAATAAACAGACGCCAGTCAAACCACAACTCAACTCAACCTGACACCTGAGGCAGATTTCACACTAATTCAGTTCACTTCATTCACACATTCATGGGAAACAAGCGAGGAATGATAGCAGACTGAGGCGAGAAGAAAGTTTCATGCTGCTTCAGAAGAAACATGAACTGAGTCACAAGTCAGTGGTTCTTCTTACCAAGCAAAATGACGATGGACACATAAGTGTGTTGGTTTCTTATATAATCCATTGCTCCTGTCCCTCAGCTGCTCCACAGGGTGTCCGTGTGCTGTGTGGCACCGTATTTAGGTCCTCATGGATACGATGAGGAGACGGTCACAGAGAGGCTGCTGATGCTCAGAGTGATGAAGCACACGCACGCACACACACACAGAGAGAGAGAGAGAGAGAGAGCAGGTGAGAGGAACGCGCACTCCTTCAGACAGTGAAGTTGTGACACTGTTACTCACGTCTGTGATGCTGATGCAGCTGCAGCCCCCAGTGACGACACCTCCCCCCCCCCCTCCTCATCTTTCCCCTCCTCCTCCTCCTCCTCCTCCTCCTCCTACCTCTGCTCCCTCTGTTAGTCACCACTCATAAAAATGTTGTGTTGGTCCTTTTCTGGTTTCTTCTTCTTCAAACATCCACACTTGTTCACGCTCACTATAATTCGCTAATGTGGCTTAAAAACCCACGAGACTCATGATTAATTGTAAGGATGTATGCGAGATTTGAAACAATATAGCAGCCGACAGTGACGTCACTGCACTCGCTCATCTCTTATCTGTTTCCTGACATCATTGTTGGGTTCAGGCATGAAAAAAATGCATGGGTAAACCTGACAAGACATTTTATCATCATGGTTACAAAGTAATCTCTTGATTGATTGAGTGTCAAGGACCAGCAGTCAGAAGCAGGTCTCAAACATATCTCCTGCATGGAAGTCAGACATCTGGTTGTTGTGCCTATGAACATGAAATATGAGCAACTTAATGATCTTAAACAGATCAGGTCATACAGGGCGACAACCATCTGCAAGCTTTCAAATGCAAATTGACAGGCAAATTTGTGAGAGGGAGCGAACATGGAGTCACTGATTGGTCTGGTTTCCTGATTACTACAGACATCAAACTGTCCAAAGCACTGATTGTGACTGATTTCCCTTCTACACAGAATTCTTTGCCATACTGAATATTAAGGTTCAAGTCAGCCAAACCTGACCTGACCTAATAATCACTCCAAAGTAACTACCCTTCTCGTGTTCAACATTTTGGTCAAAAACAACAAACTGCTGCATCTCAATAAAGGACTAATACGAATACGAAGTACTTTTATTCATCCCCGAGGAGAAATTCTTTTGACACAGCAGTCTACACATCCAGGCAAGGAAGACAAAGAAAAAGAACATCCAATACAATTTTTTTTAATTTATTTATTTATTTATTTATTTATTTATTTATTTTTCCCCCCCATATAAACAAGAGCACACTGGGTCCGAGTGAAGATGAATGTTAGTGACCCTGTTGTGCAAAAAACAACAAACACCAGTAATGTAGAGATTAATGTAGTCAAGTTAATATAAGTCCCATGAAGAGACACTGTGCATGAGCAACTGATGTATATGTACGTTAAATTTCAATGTACATATGCTTCAGTTGCTCATGAAATCAAATGATTTTAAAGTGGTTGTACTTTCTACACTTGAGCTCAAACGTCAAGATTTTAACAGCTATTATTGGTGATGACAAAAAGCAAAGTTGCAACCCAAGTTACAACTAGGTTTGGTATTTTGTTCTGTCATTTTTCATTTTGTCATCTGTGATACAGAACCAGCTGTTTCAGTGTAGCATTGACATTCTTTGCATTTGCAACTTGCTCCATAATTTCTTGTATTTCTGAAACACAACATAGCTCTTATAGAAGATGTGACTCAAATTAGGCATGATGGAAGATATATTCTTTGTAGATTTTTGGTATCTTCTTTCTAAATTCATTGGGCTATATCAAACAAAATACAGTTGCTATGACATGGAGTTGCTTTCAAGAGTCAAGTGGCTGAAATCAGAGATGGTAATGGTCTTACAAGGGCAACATTCCGTTTGCAAAAAGTGATTAATTGCAGGACGACAATTTTAACCACATATTAATAAAGACAGTCATTTGTTTATTTAATGACTGCGTGTCATTTAGATCGCACACAGATGATCTATGACGATAACGTGTGATAAAGTCTTCGGAGGGAGATAATCTAGGCCATCTTCTCTGAGCGGAGGTGAGAAAAATCTCCCACGGAGTCTAGACACTGGTGGCTGGTGACATGCTGAGAGCTGAAGTCAGATAAACAATGATGAATCTGTTGAATCTGTGAAGGATGAGCAATGATGAAGCGAGTCACAGCAGCATGAATGAACAAGAAGAGAATATCGTATTTCATCAGAAAGGGCTATTTATAGGATAGATGAGGCCAGCTGACCACTTAACTGACAGTGTAGGAGATGACAGCAAAAACCGAAAGGTGTGAAAAGAGTTTCATTTCCATATATATTAATCTATGGGATGGTTTGAATGAGGACATTAAGAGGTGTCTAAACATGAATCATACAGGTGTATGATTTTCACAAGATACAGGGATGAAGAGGTTGGTGATTGGCTGGGTATCACTGTCTATTTAGTTTGTTAGTATTATTTACTTAATTTAATTTAGTATGGTGATGGGTTGTATTAATAGGACATGTTGGTGATTATAATGGTCAAAACATTATTAACTCAGGGAACAGTGGTTGGATTTAGTAAGTGTTTCTTCCCACTTCTTTTTAGACAAGAAATGTATTTTAATGTATAATTAGCTGTACTCCAATGTGTATTTATTGTTTTAATTTAAAAAAAACAAATCTTCCACTTATTTGGTAAATGAATAGGTGAATTTGTTTTTAATGAAATGTTGCCCAATAAAATACCCTCAGACTCTTCAGATATAGGGTTTTTAAATAATAAATCATTTGGAGCAAGAGTTTGTCATTTTTGGTGAAAAAAAATATTCAGGTCAATTAATCATCCATCACAGTCGCACCTTTTCACATTAGCTTACAAATTAAATCGACACAGAAACAAAATGCATCTGTTACATTGTAACATTGGTGTATTAACATGGTAAACAACAATAAATTCACAGACAAATGTACAGTATGAACAGGAGAGGGAGGAATCCAAGCCCTACAGAGCAAATAATGTCAGAAATAAACATGAAATATGACAGGAGACGCATCAGAGCAACACCAAGGAGAACACAGTTGGCATTATTTTCTCATGTTGTAAAAATTACATGAATACCAAACAAAACATTGTAGCAGCTGAGTGTACGATTGTTAACTCACACCAGCGCATTATTAATGGAAATTCCCCCAAACATCATTTTTAGCACAGTTTTTTAGGAGAACAAACAAAGTCCTGTCCTTTTGGCTTGAGCTGACAGTAACCCATGAGAGATTTAGGGCCAATATGTGGAAACACTCAGCCTCAAATGTCCGTGAAATACCCCCATCCCTCAAAGAACACAAGAGCATATCACAGAATAATAAAATCCATGCCTTTTTAATCCATGTCATGGCATGGATTAAAAAAGAGAATTCATTACTACTAAATGCCATACAAAGAACAATTAAAGAAAGATATTATATAAGGATATTTTCATAGATTTGTGAGGAAAAAACTTTTTTATACTGGCCAACATCAACAAAGTCTCTCACAGGATACACTTAAAAAAAAAAAAATCTGCTTTGTTATTGAGACTAAGATTTATCTTATGTCTGTGGTAACCGTGGAAACAGGGAAAAAAGATCAATTACCATGTGTCCAGTAGTGACAAATGAAAGCAGATAGCAGTGATAACAATTCAGAAGTCAAAAGATAACTTTGTCCAGAGTCTGATGCTTCATTTTCAGCACCAAAAATCAACATTTTCTCTAACCATGTACATGTGTCTGGTAAACACACACACACACACACTCACACACATAATTAGAACATCTGACTGCAGGTCACTGATGCATCCTTCTGTCTTCAGTTCTACTTCGTCAGGGTAACTGAAAAGCCGCCAAGGGCTAAACAACACTTTTCATTTGAGACTCATGACATTTAAGTGAAAGCAGCTATAATCGATATTTTTTATAATAGATCACTTGACTATGTTTAATGTGAATCCCTCCTTATCCCTTACTCTTTGGACACCACATTTTGTTTGTTGTTTGTTTTTATTTAGTGTGTTTGTTATTTGCATTGTTTATCTCACTGTTTTCTGGCCTACAGTACAGAAAGTAAGAGGGAGGAGCTTCACAAATTGCTGTACCATTCACTTAAAGGTCCAGTGTGTAAGAATTAATGACATCTAATGGTGAGACTGCTGGGTAAAACAAACACAGGACCCCTGCACTTGTCATTCCCTTTCCCAAGTGCGCGGGGGAACTACAGTAGCCTTTGCAAACCAAAAAGCAAATCAGCTATATTTCTCTTCTGACCAGGCATCCATTCTTAATTAACTAATTAACTAATTGGTCCTTCTGCTTATTCCCATAATCCAGCTCATGATTTAGATCATTCTCCTGGTGAACCCAGTCTATGATTTACCAGACTTCTCTTTGATGCTCAAGGTCCATGGTCGTGTTGACCTCCTGATTCCTATGCACTTAGTTTATTGACTCTATTTTTCTCCTGCTCTACAGGCACGACTTGTTCTCTGACCTCGACTCCTCAATGCCCTTTCTGCGCCCCTCTGTCCCAGCCTCCCTTTTTTCCAACAAATATAAGCCTGTGCGTGTGGATCAACTTATTGATAAGCTGCCCTGCCAGCTATGAAGACTTTGTAACTTTCTGTGTACCATCATGATCTGCCCTGAGTGCTGTTCATCTGTGTGGCTCTCTCTTTGCAAACTTTAAACAGCTCTTCAACATTTTACGTTTTGCATCCAAACTTAATTTTCTTCATCAGACAACTTAATACAGTTTTTTTTTCCAAAACATTCACGGTTCCGTTTCTGCACTGCATTATTCATTGTTTCTCTTGCAACATGCAGACAATCTGTCTATACTGAAAAACCGAAATGAAGTCTCTTTTACCACATTCCCCTGACTTTTGGTTTGACAACGTACACTGTCTCTCAGGATGATCTCAAATCTAATCATGTAATTTCATTACAATAACCTTATTTCTTTGAACTGCCTGAAGTAAAGCTTTGTCTCAGTTTATTATCTGACTTTTTCTTCCTCCGTAAAAGCAGCCTGGTTTGTTGGCAGCAAAATGGCAAATGAAGGATAAAATGGAGAATTAACTCCAGAAATGCCAGAAAAATATAAAAATTAAAATCAATATACAATCAAAATAGAAATATGATAGAATCAAAATAGAACAAGAAAAATAATATTCTACCCTCCACTATTCACAAAACATAATAGTTCTACAGTGTCAGTCTTAATTGCAGATCAGCTTCCAATTACCTTCTAATGAGTCGTTCTGCTGTTTTTGTTCTTTAATTTATTTTAAAATTGTACATAAATTAGGATTTATGTATTGCATTCACTTCAGAAAGGTGAATATTAACTTAGTAATGTCAAAATTAAGCAACTCGTGTCTTGTGTGTTAATTTGAGGCAACATACCTGGCATGAGGTTTTCCGAGACAAATGTGATGACACATGTTATTCCCATTATTTAATACATTTCATTTTTCATTTTTCAGAAAAACTTCTAGAAACTTTCTTTTTGTGTTTTGTGGAAAGATTCTTAGTAACACTGAGGGCTGAAGGCTTAGTTTGGTTAACTCGCCACAAAAAAAAACCCTGATATTTTATTGTTCAGAGTGTAATTTAATTTTACTTGCCCTCCACTGCAAAGTACTGGGTCAGCTGCACTTTTGTGGGAAACAGCAGATACTCAATGAAGAGAGTCTCTGGATGCATGACAATACGTCTGCTTAATTTAATGTAGCATCGAGGAGATTTGCAGTGCAAACCCCTCACATTAAATTGACCTGAGCTGTGCAAAATTGTTTTCCACTTGTGCAGAAGATTGTGCAGGTCACTATAACAGGATTTGCAAATACAACATTTATGCGGATAATGATATGAACTAAACATAGTTGCTCTAGCTAAGATTATGAATCCGGGATATTTGTGGTTGTCATGAGGTATTATCACCTTACCATTCAGAACATCACTAAGAAACATATTTACTCCTATATATACTATAGTTAAAACTTTTCATATATTATACTTGTGATCGAAAGAGTGAAGTAATACTTCTGTTTTGGTGTTTAATAAAAGTAAATGGATAGTCAAATCCAGGGTGTGTATATGGTAGAAAATTGCACTTATTAATCGACATGATTCCTACTCAGCTGGTTCTCTTCCCTGTGTTTTACATATAACATCTAACAATATACGACTGGGCAAGACTGTATCAATCACTTTATAACTTTATTAGTTTACAGACGTATTGACAGATGTTGTCCTGCACCAGTGAACATCTTGTTTACCCCCACAGTCAGCAGGAAACAACTTACTTTTGATGTCTAATCTAATAAATGTGAAAAACAAAGCTGTCTGAGTCTATCGGGAAGTGTTTTCTCCATCCTTAGTGTGTGTGTGTGTGTCAGGGGATCATCAGGAAGTATCTTCAATTCCATGACTCTTTTTCTGTCTTTACTTGTTGGCTCATTGGTTCAAACTGAAGAACAAGTTGACATACTTTATTCCATTCTTTGTCTGCACAGGTTTGCACAGGAAACTCATCAAAGGCAATATACAGTTCATATTTCCTGGCTGATCTTGTGTGCTTTTGCTCAAGGGCTGATTTTAACTCATATGAGGACATAAATGTGTGCTTGCGTATGAAAGTGGATAAAAGTCAAATTTAAAAAAAGAAAAAATATGAAGGATTTTTCAGGGGCTAAAATCTGTGGCTGGATTTAATCTCCTCCTCTTACCAGTTCCAGAGGCAAAATTTAAATAGGTTGGAAATGCAGTTCAAGCTCTTGAGGCAAAACAAACAGTGAGGTTATGCTTTGTACAACAGGAAGCTTTGTACCAAACATAAGGGAATAGAGCAAAGCTTAATGTAATGCTCTGAAATCATAATTACATTAAAGTGGTTAATACTTTAATAGCAAATTAAAAAAGCAAATGTTACTCTTTTCAATAATTTCTTCTTTGCGTTTATAATTCTTTACACGGTTGGCATGAACCAGATGAAATTTGCAGAAAATAGTTTTTTAAGGTGTGCTTTCCAATGTTTGTTCATGGTCCAGTCCAGGACCACAGGCACATCTCTGTTCACGGTACAGTACGTCTGTTGGCTGCTGGCTGTGCCACGCTGCTAATCGCACTAACCGCAGCTTTTTGAGGGAAGAGCATGACATTTTTGAGTTAAGCAGGGAACATTTTCTCAAAAGTTATTTTCTTTACAAATGATAAGGATGTATACAGGAGGAAACCACACTCTCATATCAGTCAGAAAGACACTAATGGCCTTATTCTCTGGATGGTGATCAGTGAGGACATAATGCAGAGCCAGACCCAGTCCCTCTTGTCCACTCTGCCTTTCAGCTCATATCTCTGTTTCTATTACGTATTTCAGAAGGTAATCTTGGCACAGACGTGACCTGAGTAATGTTATTCATAGCTAACGCAAGGGAGTGCAATACACAGCAGTGAGATGCCGGTGTGCATTTATTACCTGTACTTAAACCATATTTCTCTGAAAAGACAAAATTGTTTTTCACAGCATGTCATCCTCTACAGAATCCACATAATGACAGACAGTGTTCATGTGTAGACACTGACCTTTAAGTCCTCTCTTCCCATCAGATATTCAAAAATCATGCTCCATTTTTAAACATTGACCACTGTGGCCTGTAAACGCAAGCACGTATTGTTGATTTAAAATCATGACACAAATTATAAAACATGATAAAACAGCCTAAAATGCAAAGGAAAGACACATTTGGACACAATGAACAATCCCCTGGCAGGTTCTTAAAAAAAAGTACAGTCCATTATGAATGGCTCACTCGAAGCATTTCAATCAGACACATGCATGTGTGTCAGTGACGCTTCTAAACTCACTTGCTACACTTGTAATGCAGCTTCACAAAGAAATCCCACACTTCATAACAACAGGAAACCTATAGCAAAAACATGTAGCAGAACTGGATACAATCCAAGGACACATTTGCTTATAGTGAATGCTGTGCCCACTGAGCAGCTTTCTTTCTAGGCTGCACATTCTGACTGCCACAGTTGAGAAGACAAGCTTTGCTGTGAGTCCGCTCACAGCTAAGAGGCTGAAACATCAGTCAGTCAGAGTCAGACTTTGCAAGGATAACGCTCTGTTGCCACAGCAGAGCTGCTGTAACTGCACAACTTAAGATTACATTTTGAGAGCAAACCCTGCAGAACTTTGTTTTTTGTTTTACGATTCTGTGAGAAATGTTTTAAGCTCACCATAGCATCTAATTATGTGGATGAGTATACATAACTCCTTTATATATGTGGCAAGAGGTTTCATGACACATTAACAGGAAGGTATTTGCTATGAAGTTGTAAAAAAAATACTTGAGCTGCAAACCAATAATGGCATCCTTCCGCAGCTCTATTATTTGGATGTACTGTTTGCATTAAGGATTTTTCTGGTGCGTGGAACTTTGCATCTCTGTTTTCTTCATGGTTGTGAGCACTTTTTTTACAAAACTGACCCAAGCAAAGACTCTCTGAGAGTCTGAGTTCTGCACAAAACCGATTGATCCACCCTTGGAAAACATGCATTGCCAAAGGGGAGTATTTCCAGTCATCGCATTAGTGACTTTTAGAGTGACATATCACATGTGTTCTATAATATGGCCCTTACAGCGTGTTTTCTTTCTATTAAATGATCCTGTAATTAACCCTGTAAGTCAATTGGAAATAAATAAATGAATAAATAAATGTTGCTTATCGTCAGTATCTTTTCTAAGATCCTTCTCTCATCTCTCTGCAGACTCCACAATAGAAAACCCACTGCTGCTCACTGGCCGCATTTGATGTAATTAGCATGTGATGCCTGTTAGGGCCAGTGCAGTTTGCAACAAACAGCTCCATTAAAGTATCAATGGGAAGCCATAGTAGCACTTCCCTGCTTCATTAAGATTCCCCTAACCAGCCTGCAGCTCAGCTGTGCAGGAAAATCTTTATCTACTTTTCTGCCTCAGCAACGGGAAATAAAATCCATGCAAAACAACCAATTCAAGAATAAATATTAAGGCATATGTTATGATAATTTGACATGGAGAATAAATACAATAGATTCCCTTTAGCCATGTTACCTTAATTTTGTGTTTTTATGCCCAATTAAAGAATCTTGTCATGCTTAAATTAAAAGAGAATGGTGTATAAAGGAAAACTATACATAACTGATACATTTTGGAACTACCTCTCATTAGACATCCATAATAATGATTCTCTGTCCAGTTTTCAAATCTCATCTTTCTCAACCCATTTGTTTAAAGTGGCATATTCACTCTGATCATTCTCCATCGGGTAATTTAATTCACTTTTTATACTTCGTTAAACATTTGTTAATTTATTCCCTGTAGTAAAGTACATTGTTCTTTACAACTCTGCCATGTAAGGTGACCTGGGTGTTTTCATAGGTGTCACCTCATACCTGCTCTCCATGTTTTGCTTTGCAAGTGTGTTTGTAACAGCTTCACACAGTTGTAAGCATGGCTGTAGAGTTCTTATTTCCTGTTAAATCTTCTAATAATATTAATAACAATTTACCATTATCAATAACAATAGAAAATTTTACAGTAGTTACTTATGAATCTTATTTTGTACAGAAAAGCCTGCACAAGGGTTCATGTGAAAGGGCATGAAAACATGGGGCAGTGAATAAAAATATATGGTAACTAAGCTGCGAGAGAGAGAGAGAGAGAGAGAGAGAGAGGGTGTGTCTGTACCTGGTATTCCTTATGTTGTGGGAACCTAAATCTGTTTACACAGTCATAATATGGGACTTTTCTTCCTTATAGGAACAAAAATCAAGTCCTCATAATGTAAATTGTTACATTTTAAAGGTAAGGACATGTTTTAAAGTAGGGCTGAAGTTAGGGTTAGGTTAAGGTTGGGGTCATTGTTAGGGTTAGGGCACTAGTAATTATGGTTAAGGTTAAATTAAGTCTCTAGGAAATTAATGCAAGTCAATGCAATGCACTTTGGTGTCATGGAAAACCAGTGTGTGTGTGTGTGTGCGTGTGTGTGCGTGTGTGTGTGTGTGTGTGTGTGTGTGTGTGTGTGTGTGTAAAGTGAATGTTCCCTCACAAGGAGAAAGATGTTTTATTAACGTCCCTAAAACGGTATTCAGCCAAAGTTTTTAATGACTGAAAACAAATGGCAGGAAAAGAACGGATTTTATCAATTAGGCCACTGTTGTTCAAACTAATAACATTGAATATGAAACACCTGCCAACTTTGGTGTTCAGTTGAGAGCATGGTTTTACCCCTTGAGAAGATGGATGGGGCCCCTCAAAGAGAAAAAGGAAAATAAAAAAAGCTGAGAAAAAAGTGAACAATGTATCAGCTCAACTTTATACAAACTAAACTGATTTGTATTTCTTAAAATATCGTGAGGATTGACTTAACAATGTTATTCATGAAATTTGAACAGCACATATGCATCTGATTACACCTGATGAATACTATGTATAATTAGACAAAACCAAAGACCTGCCGCTTGTAGTTGGTTTTTATTTTTATTTTTTCAGCTTCTAGTTTTAGAAAAGTAGAAATGTTATTGTTTAGTAATGTACTGTACATTATAAAATCGGTCTGTTTGTCTCCAATTTGAAAATCTAATTTTACTCCCCACATGGACCAAGACGAGAAGTTAAAGTGAAGAAAGGCAGCTGTGGAGTCAAATTGTAAGATTTGTGTGAAGTGCTGAAATCCTGATGCATGGCAATTTATAACTGTTACAACATGCCTGTAATACATACATCCTTCCTTTACTTTTTTTGCCTTACATTGATGTTGAAATATGAAACATTAAAGCTTGTCTCAGTCTCAACATCTAAAAATATGTGAACCAGTAACTCTCACCCTAAATACACATGTAATTAGTTTATATAAATATTAATGACTTAACTGGCCTTGGATAGCTTTCGAAATGCTAATAAATAAAGTTAAATAAAATAAGTAAATTAATGGAAACAAAGCTAAACTGTCACAGACAATAAACAAGGAGAAAATGATCAAATGTGACACTGAAATGATACTGAGAAAAATAAAATCTAATTCAATATACATATAAATGAAGAATAAAAGTAAAAAACAAATAGGGTTAGGGTTAATATATAAATAAATAAAAACAAAATAAGTAATTAAAATGAACATGTATGACCTGTAAGGCACAATAGAATAACCACCACCCCATAACTAAAGAAGGCAGATGATCTATCAATCTAATATCAAAAAATAGTGATCTGTATGAAGCAGAAAGGTCTTAATTGAATTCTAAACCTTTAAACTGACAAATATCCCTGTCTCTCTGCTTTGATATCTCAATTCCTCTATGTGTAATACACTGATCAGTTCCCTGAGCCTCATTAGGTGGTCACAGTCACCTCTTTCCACTTCTGAAGGATCACAGCCAATACCCTGTGATTAGTATTTATAAGCTTTAAAAACCATGTGGCACCCATTATATTGGGCATCAATCTGACAGAACATTCATCTGTTTAAAAAAAATAATAATAATAATACATTTGTCCAAAATGGCAGACTTTTAGGGCATGACCATAAAAAGTGTAAGCCTGGATCGTCTAACATTTATTGAACATTTCTCAATATCACAAAGATACTATTCCCAGACTGTTTTCGAAGGTGGGCAGTGGGAACAAAGTGTAGCAAAAGTAGATTGCTCCTCGATCCTCTGGACTGCATTGGTTGTTGTTCTCTAGGGTTGAATGAGCCATGCGGGATTTTTCTTCTCAACAGAGCAGAGGCAGTAAAGTTGTGACCTAAGTGATTAACATCGACGCAGCTGCTGCTGTTATTGTCCCTGTTTGTGATGCTGATTCCTCTGAGTCGACCCAGAACTGACACTGCTTGTGTTTACATAATGCTCCTGATCTCAGTCTTACAACAGCATGTGTCACATGTCCTGTTAAAAACTGCATCAGTTAATCCCTATTCTAAACCGAACCATGTCATAGAGGACAGATGCAAGTTAGTTGGTTGTTTTGGGAGACCGGCTTTGATGTCGCCTGTTAATGATATTAATGCAGACCAGATGATGTTAATGTGAAACCCAGCTTGTAATAATTTTGTTAATGTCAATTCTGCCATCATATTTTGGTGTGTAATGATCTTAGATAAAATCCAAGCTTACATAAGAAATCACTTACTTTCATGCATGTGTTTGTGGTTCAATCAACTCATGAGGAAGCTATCAGACTTTCACCTATGCAGATAATTTTATTTTATCCCCAGGAATTAACAATGGCATTGCTTGGAAAATTGTCCAACAGAAAACAACTGTTTCATGCAGTTTTGAAGATGCTTAGGATTTGACTGGGAAAGAACTAATCCGTTCATATCGCTCTCGTGAGCTAAACGTCCCCCTCATTTTCAATATCTTCCACATGTGCTCATTTGAACCGATTTTTAAACAGTAGTGCTGAAATTTTAGATATAAACAAATGACTGTTGTATTCAAACCATTGTCATATGAGTTCAAACAATGTTGATCCGCGTTTCTAAGTGTAGTGGTGTTTAGATCTTGTGTCCCCCGCAAACATTTCCTTTTCCACTTTAAATGATAATTTATCCGTTTTTTTGTCAACGCAGACGGAGCAACACAGCGCTAGTGGAGCGAGACGGCTGCAAACAGGATGGCGTATGACTGAAAACAGAAAGAAGTGCCCACAAAAGGTTTCAGAGGTGATTTCTACAACTCTAAATAAACAAATAAATAAATAAATAAAGGCCTCTTGCTTTGCCCACCCGTGCGACGCTACTGTATACACACAAACGCTAATCCAGTCAAATCTGATAGTATTGCTTGACAGAGCACAGCATACAAATAATGTAACAGCAAGTCCAAACAAAGGCAGAATAATATAGGGTTATGCACTGCAGCTTTACTTTTTATATTTTTCTCCAACTGCAAAAGTTGTTTTTATTCAAGAAACACAAATTTGGATAAAGTGCTGCCTGAACCTCATTTATGAGTATTTTGTAAATTATAGGTGCATGGTACAGTTATAATAGAAATAAACTATTTACATAAAACACCTAAATTATATTCATACAGTAAGACAACCACATGCTTAACACACTGAAAAAGGAAAATAGTTCAACTAAAAGACACTTGATCTTGTTAGCTAAAAGTTACATTTATAGTTTTTTAAGTTATAATTTTTTAAAAGTTAAAAGTTATATTTATAATTTTCTGAACTTAATTTGAGCTTTACCAAGTGAATAAGTTATTAAAAGTTTGTCTCAGTGCATTAACTGCATAAATATTCTTTTAAGTAAACAAAAGAAAGGGTTTGTTGTTCTGCTAGAAGAGACTGTAGCCTTCAGTTGAAAACTGCTGTCTGGAGGAGCAGGACTTGCTTCTTTTAATCAAACTATTCCAAATACATTTTCACCTTCAATTTACAATTCAAGAATTAAATTAGAAATATTAAACCAACTTTGTTAGTGCTTTCCTTTTCCCTTTACTGTGGCCATCTAAGAGAAATCAGTTTTGTTGTACTTCATAGAGCATTGTGCACCAAATGACTGTTGTATTCAAACCATTGTCATATGAGTTCAAACAATGTTGATCTGTGTTTCTAAGTGTAGTGGTGTTTAGATCTTGTGTCTCCCGCAAACATTTCCTTTTCCACTTGAAATGATAATTTATCCGTTTTTTTGTCATGTAACTGAACAACAGTTTACCAAAGTGACTGATCCTGATTATTTTTAATACTTCACCAAATCTGTCTGTTATTACAGCACTTAAAGATTATTTGCAGCTTTAAAGGAGCTTCATGTTTCTGTTTTTGCTGTTTTCACTCTTAATCTGCATATGTCCCAACAGAGGCATTTACAGACATACCAGTTCACAGACAAAACTTTCACTGGCTGCAAAAATACCTACAATAAATCATCATGTACATACAGTATGTACCAATGCAATACCTATTTTCGCACACACACAAAAAAAAAAATCATATCCACAAATCAAGTTGTCAAAAAAATTAACAATGCCATCCTGAAAATAGAGGAGATTGTAAAAACCTACAAAAAAGTGACTGCGCACTAAATCCAAGAGATACAGCTCTAAGCTCAGGTTCCTCCTTTTGTGCTGTGCACACGGAGCAAATTTAAGGAATATGTTTATGAGTTCAGTTTCTTGCAGATGTCTTGTCCTTCCGAACACCATGATTACAGCATTTGCCTATAGAGGACGTAAATCTCAAGCACTTCATGGACTGTGCTGAGTCTGTAGTAGGTGGTTAATCTGACAATATGGTGTGCTGACAAAGAGACATCATGAGGCAATGTCTCGCTGTGCCAGCCTCATCTCAGGTGGTGGCGGTGGTGGCGGTGGCGGTGGCAGGGGATTTAGCTCCAAAATTAAACAAACAAAAAAAAAAAAACTGTGTATTGGGTTATTGAGAAAATATATATGGCTGTACTTCCATCATGGGTCTGACAGTAATGCTACAGCTGGAGCGCATTTAATTATCTAATGTGTTGTAGAGGAGGATGGATGAGTACACTGATAAGCATGTAGTGGCCCTTCAGGTCCATCACTCCACTCAAAGCAGAGTCTGAAGCTCATTTTTCAGGGATGAAATATGATGTCTAAAAAAAAAAACATTAGTGCGAACGATGCAGACATTGCTGCTGAGAAGAGCTCAAGCCAAACATTTTTGGGGCAGGTGCCGTTTTAGACAATGTCAGGCCAAAATCCTTCACCCTATCATCATTTTTGTTTGTGTGTTTTTGCTCAGCTACACATCTTATTTTATTTTTGTTTGGTTTTTTTTTAGATGGCAACCCATCAGGTATATTTGTTCGGACCTCACTGGTAGATCTTCTACTCTTCCAGACTAATTTGTCACTATCACATATCTTTCACTGCTTCATCACATCTAATTTTAAATTGAACAATGGATACTATGATTAAGTGCCGAGTCGCAGGTTTAATTTCAGCGAGACAGAAAGACATGGGAGATAAAGTGCTGTTGCTGTCTCTCTACTCACCAGATGTCTTCATTCTCCAACACAGCTGATTCAATCAGTCAAAACTCTCACCAAGCTGTGCGAAACCCTGATAACAACCCATTCATTTTAATCAGGTGTGTTGGAGCAGGGAAATGTCTAAAACATGCAGGACACGCTTGAGAAACCCTGCTTTAATAGCCATATATAATTACCTATTATTAGAATATAACCACAAAACACTGGAAATATGAATGCAGTGTTACATAGAATTCTTTCAGATTAAAGCTGCTGCTACAGACTTAAGTGTCAAGTAATTAGTGTGATACACGTTCACTGTCTGTTAAATCTGGAGTGGATAACATCTGTATCTATCCAACTGTATTTGTGTGTTGTCATACCTCCATAATTACATTAAAAAAAAGCAGACAGATGGATTTCAGAATACATTTTTGTCTGCGCAGTAGACAGGATTGCTAGAGGACTAGTTAATTATTTACCTACTGACAGAAAGGCTCTCTGTTTTGAGCCCCTCCCACCACATGAACAGAGACCCACATGCAATTCGTACAGGAGAGATGACGACAATGACATGCCTTTAATTGTGTTTACTGCACAACTTTGTTTGGACTCTTTCTCTGTCTTCTCTTTCCTTTCCTTTTCTTTTCTTTCTTTGAAGCATAGGGAGGTGCTGCCGGTGCTGGAATAGTGATATTTCTGCCAAAGGAACATGTGCATTCAACTGCTAATATAGAAAAGAACTGCAACTCTCCTTTGGATCGATCAAAGTGTCAAAATTACTCCAAGGCTGGAAACAGAGCCTGCAGGTGGTGCAGAAGTATTATTCTGATATAAGTAGTAGTATTTTGCAATTATTGATTGATATCAAACAAAAATATGTTGCTTACCCCAGCTGAGCTAGTCTAGAATTAGGATTCCAAAGGTGTAGGTCAAATAAGGTTTGAAAAGACTTGATAAATTCTGTCTTTAATGACAGAGACAAACAGGAAGTGAAGCTGGAAGACAGGGTGAACACATGCATTTCACATTCTCCTGCCATGATTAACACCGCGGATGTTGATGCAGTGATCAGGGACGAATGCATAGTTTCTAGACAAGATGAGAACATTTACTATTCACATTTGTATTATTATGTATGCATTTCATTCAAACCTTAATGTTTATTAAAGTGAGATATTAACACTGACTTGAGTGCTAATTTTGAGAGCAAATTTTGTTTTAGTTTCAGTTATAGTCTTATGCCTAAAATACTATTTAGTTTTAGTCATATTTTAGTCACCCGAGATGTTTTAGTCAACTACATACAATGATATTTTATTCATAAAATTTAATGGATTCATTTGTATTATTTAAATGTTGCTCATCATCTTATTTATAAATATATTAATATTATAATATTAAGGTTTGAATGTTCAACACATATATAACTGCTTTGATATGAAACATTTTTATTTGTCATAGCAATCAAATCAAATACAACTTCTTTGTGTTGCATGTTTGTTTCAATTTGCAGACAGTGAAACATTACACTTAGACTTATTTTACTGCTCTTTTCTTCTGATTGGTTCTCTTCCCAGTTCGTCCCGCCCTAACATTTTTTTCTCTAGTTTTATTCGTTCATCATATTTTTTCTCATATCATTTTTATTTTTATTTATTTATCGGTACAAAAAGGGTCGGTGACACACGTTTTTTTTTGTCAACGAATTTAACGCTGGACACTTCCAATGTTCACACTAAACAAACTGCAGAGGGTGAACTGAGGATGGTCAATGAGGAAGCAACCTATGAGAAGAGTCTAGGTTTGTAAACACCTCTGGAGTAGTCCCAACCTAAACCACAGTAAACCATTTAGGAGCTCACCTTACCCAATATAATGTAGAATAAATGTAAAAAAGAATAAAAGTATCAACAAAGTTGATCAGTCCACGGACGTAGGAAACCAGTATGTGACGTGATCTTCAGATGCTGATTTTTGATTTTTGGTTTTAGACTAAAATATTAGTCTGGTGTGTTATCAAAGTAAGCTCTTTGCTGATTTGGTGCCACTGACCAAATGTATCCCTGTCTGATCTCATCATCTTTAAAACACCATTTCATGTTCATCCATTAGCTCCTCTAGAATTCGTCTAGAATGACCTGCTGCATCTGTCTAGTGTTTTTCAGTGAGATGCTCTGCATTATGTCTCTCTTTGTTCGTTACACATCCATCTTTACAGCTCATCCATTTCTATTGCATTTATCATTGTGTGAGGAAGTATAGTATATCCTCTACAAATTAGATTATTATTTTCTTTGAACTTCTGGTAGTTTCCCATCAATCTTCATTTGACTGAAGTACCAGCATTACAGAGGTCACTTCTCTACCACTTGCATGTCATGTCTGCACGTATCCATGATTGATGATTTTATCACTGATGAACAAAATGAACACTTATTCTGTCCATTGACATGCATGTCTTGTAGTTATGCTCTGTTGGGGTCTCAGGGTCAAATGCTAGGGAAAAAAAGCCTATAAGTCCAAAGGTTTGACTCACTTTTGGTCAGGACCCAACAATCAGTTATTTAGTTGTTTAAATTCAAACTGTAGTCTTAAACAAGTTGACTCCGCTGTTCTCTACCTTGCCTGGGAAACCAACCTGTTCACCATGATGAGTGAAGCAAACAACAACAATGTTCAGTCACAGATTTATCCATCTTTATCACTTCTTTTACACTAAAATTAGCAAGTGTATCCTGGACTTTTTAACCTGGATGAAGACACTTAAAAAAGGAAATTAAACCCATTTCCATTGCCAGTGGTTGTTCCACCACATGGAGGTTTTTACAATCTAGGATGTTGAGGTTACTATCAATTTATCTGATAAATGTGATAACAATTGCTGAGTGCTGTCAAAGTACAGTCGTAAAATGAACGCCAAAAATGAAAAAGACAAAGAAGAAATAAGTTCACTCACTTGTGTTCCCACTAATGTCCAACGGAGTAGAAGACAAAACCTGTGTATAATTCACCCGCGAATGAATGTTGTCTAAGCATATTCCCACTGATGAAAAACATGTTTAAATCCAGGATTAAACCTTTTTTTTTGACCAGTGGTAATGGGGTACAAATGTTACTGTTGTGTAAAATGTATGTACTGTGAAACGGTTTCTTTTTTTGATGGATGTTAGTTGAAAGGTGCACGTCTGCATTTTAAGACGTTTGTACCAAAAGAACAATTGTCATGGTTCAAAGATGCCTAAAAACTTTCCTCTTTCCACTTCCTCAGACCATTCTTCCTATTTACCTGTACTGTCCAAACACATCTGCTTCTTATTCACAACAGGCTTGCACTATTTATTTTCAATCCAAGCCTTTGTCAAATCATAATTGCCTTTTGGTGCTGGATGTGTTCCTCCTGTTCTCAAGTGAAGTATTCTGTCCTCTTTCCTCCCGTCCTGCCTGTCTGTTTTCCTCCCCTCTTCCTGTAAGCCTGGTTTTCTTTATTCACAGCCTGCCTTCAAGTGTCTACAGTTAGATTTGATATCCTGTTTGTTTTTGGCATCACTTGTGACAACATTTTGTTATTATGAACAAATATTTCCAAAAGGATTTTCATCATAAACCACGCCTAACCTTTGTTTCATCTAACAGTCTAGTGACACATGTGGCCTTAACTGAACTGCAGTCTCATCACTATGCTCGGCATGGGTCACTTTCCTGTTTGGCCTGATGGGCAACGTTTGATAAAACTTTCTTCTGTGGGGCTTCTGTTGGAGTCGGTCATGTGTTGACATGAGCAGACTCCGTTCCTCTACAACCCTGTTGCTACTCACTGCTCTGAGGGTTGGAACTCAGCCACTGAGTTATACCTGAGGCATACAGGAGCTCGCCTAATGTCACGCCTTTTAGATTTTCACAAATAAATCCAACTCATGCATGTCATACATGTATGTCAGTCTATAGGCCATTGAAGGTCTCGTTCTTTTGAGTCACATTATAATCGGGTCATTCGTTTACATTTTGAAAAAAACAAAACATTAGTGAATAAATAATGTCACATACAGTACGGCCCCTTTAACCTCAACTTGTACTGTAAATCTTGTAAAGTCTGAAAAACCACTTTTTTGTCCCCGTCTGTCAGGTTTAATGTTTTCATGTTAGATCCCCTTTTGTGGTGCGGGAACACATACGGACAAAACATACAGTACTCTGCCCCAGGGAGTGACTGGATCAATCCATGGTTCGTCGTGTACATCCAGCTAACACACAATCGATAACTGTCTGTGTGTAAAAGGGCATGTGTGCTTGTGTTAAGTGCATCACAACACGCTGAGGGTGTTAAAGAGATAACGATTAACACAAATCTCGTTTTTCCAAGTCATCACCTCAGTATTGATGGTTTTTAATGGGTTTATAAGCTTCCTCCCCAACACACACACACACACACAGAGAAAGAGCTTTTGATCTAATTAATTAGTGTGCACTGAATCATTCACTCTGACCTCTTGTTAGCTGGATGAGGCAAATTCTGTCCCAATTGCAGGTTAATGGCTTTAACTGAAAAGCCTAATTAACATTTCCACATTTTTCTATTTACGTAGATGTCAACGTGCCAAACGTGCCCCGAGGTTGTAATCAGAGATTAGTTGGTTTTAAAGAATTTACACATCACTGAGGTATGACCTAAAATCCAGACAGAATTTTTCATTTTGTGTATATATTTATCAGTGGCAAGTTACAGGGTAAACAAATTTATATAATGACAATAAAAATTGCTACAAACTGAGTCATTTTAAAGTGGATGATGTTCATGAGCAGCGGAAGCGAAATAAATGTCTGAACCAGGAACAATGTTTTAGTCCCCTTTAAAGGAATATGTCCCAGGTCAAACATGGGTACAGTAAAAAAAAATAAGGTAATGCAATAAATCCTATGCCTTTTACAGTCAAGTGATGGGAGGATGACCTAAAAAGGTGGCCTCAGATAATGTACACTGTATGTTTGAATGTGGGGGCCAGTTATTCCCAAACATTGCTTTCCCGACCTTTAACTCTCTTGGATTTCGCAGGTGATAATGCTTGAAGATTTATCATGAAGATGATCCACATTTAAACTAACTGCTCATCTCACTCTGATCAGTCATTGTGTCACGTCAAATGTCTTCAAAACATCTGTTGCCCCCCTTGAGGAATTCAAAGTAATTACCAAAACCCTGCCTGTGCCTCTGCTGACGTAAGTCGAGGACCACCTTCAGGCCTGAACGCGTAAATAATCACAGAAACCACATTCCAGAGCTGCATGAAGACAATCTGTCCTGAGGACACAGGAGGACCCAAGTTTACATATGTGGGTACCAGCGGACCTCCTCACATGACCTCGTGCAAGTTTCGAAGGTTACTGTCTTCTTCATTGGCTCTTTTGACCAAAAAAGAGCATGTCACCAACTGGAATGGAAAGTGTTGTGCTGCCTGGAGCACATGCACTCGTCACATACAGTCCAAATGGAATCAAATTGAAAATATGCATGGATTTGTCCACCTGGACCAGCGCAGATACGGGCGGGTGGTGAAATCTGCATTACACGGATACAAGAAGACCTCTACTCATTCATGGATGTGGAAGGCATGGCCCGGCCCTGCATATGCAGCTTTAATAGTACCACATCTACGTCATGTGTGGCTTGCTTGTACAGTATATGCCTGCTCAAGCAACACTGATCCGTTACTTAAAACTAAATGCTCCCTTTTTTTATTCTTCTTCTTCATATTTTAGTATTTTCTTCTTCTTTCTGTACTTCAAACACCCACATTACAGACAGTGGAAGTGAAGCAAGTCCCGATGGCTTTAGGCCAAAAAAAAAAAAACCCATCTCTTTCAAAAAAGTCAGCTTCTCTTCACGCGAGGGGGCCTGAAAGAAGAATCTTGTCTCTTTCATGCTGCAACACACGGCCCTTCAAGCTCGGCTAGAGCGTCATGACCCTCATTAGCATGGTTTTAATTATTTAATACTCCCCAGGCTACAAAGGAGGACATAGACTTGGGACAAAAATGAACAAAGTAGGCAACCTGAGGCAAACACAAAGTGGCAGCGAGTTTGAACATGTGCCCAGCAGATGACAAAGTCTGACAGTGGACGTGTGCATTAAGGCAATTGTATTGGGGGATGACATATATGTTTAAATGAAGACAGTGATTAATGCTTTCTGTCTGGTTTGTGACACATACCCTTATACAGCAGTCCAAGTGAGAACACTCATAGACATAATGCCTTACTGGGCGCCAGCTCAGCTATCCGTCAGCCCACCTCAACCCAATTCTAAGCCTAAAACTAAGTCTTAACTCTCAAAAAGGCATTTAAAGTTTGTGAGGACAAGTCAAAGTCCTCGGAGAGATTTGTCTTACTACACACACACACACACACACGTTTGTGCTTCTATCAGAGTGAGGACCCTCATAGATATAATACTTTCCCTAGCCCCTTACCCTAACCTTAACCATCACAACTAGATGCCTAAACCTAACCCTAAACTAAACCCAATTCTAACCCTAACCCTAAAACAAAGTCTTAACCCTGAAAAAGCCATTTTAAGGGGTGAAAAACAGTGAGGACCAGCCAAAATGTCCTCACTTTGTAGCAAGTACCAGAACACACACACATAAATCCTATACTGTCTACCCTCTCATTCAATCATTGTGTTCTTTGGTCTATGTTAGTAAATGCAGTTAAATTGTATTCTCCACACTTTAAGCTGCAAACACTCACTCTCACTCACTCATTTTCTACAGCTTTATCCACTGAGGGTCGCGGGGGGCACTGGTGCCTAACTCCAGCTGACATAGGGCGAGAGGCAGGGTACACCCTGGACAGGTCGCCAGTCCATCACAGGGCCACATAGAGACACTGCAAACACTACTTTCTAAAAGTTTCACGTCAGCTAAGTGATACATGTGGGAGGATTACGTAAATGGCAGAAGGACGAGTTCTTACATGCACTTTACAACTCATGTACATTAGACATCCGCTATGCATTTATTTGTGTGGGAAAGCATAATTTAAATCAGCTAATTTGTAAAGTCACATTTGCATTTCTAGCATTTGTATTCCCCTTTTTTCCCTCTTTCTCCATCCTTCTCTTCTAGTTTTTCAATCTGCCATAATACTGGCTGGAGCCTGAAGGCAGGCTTTGTTGGCCAGACATCGTGAGAGCATCATGTCTTCAGACTAATATAATCAGTTTCAGTGAATGCAGGGCCTCATGCATTAGGACCTGGTGACACTCATTTAGTCCACTTAAGTCCCCTAAATGTCTGAGAGATTAGAAGAGAGAGAGAGCTGAGAGAGTGACAGTTGCCTAAACAGCATCTCTTCCCGGTGTGACAGGAGAATTACAAGTTTTTAAAATATAAGAGAAAAAATAAATATTTGTAAGGAGCAAAAAGGGAGTAGCATAGATTTAGTCTCGCAGAATCACCCTCCTATGTTAAATACAAGTACACAGAGGAAAAGTCGATTCTCGTTATTTATTAATAACCAAATACTGACCCAGTCCTAGAATTTTCTCTGATAATGGTGCATTGATTGCACCATCATAACATGCACAGCGTGCAAAGGCCTTTGAAGATTCTCTGCACTTTATGATTCGGAATATGAGCAACACACAACAGTGGAAACGAATATTTTTCTTCAAAGCTCGCTTCATCTGAGGTAAAAACAAAAAGAACAGTAAACTTGGATTACAAAGCAACAGGTGGTCATAAATATTACACACCGTCTCAGTCATTAAATGTTCATGAACTTTCAGGATCTTGAGAGAACATTTAAAATGCATGTTTTCATTCTTTGTAATTATTATTATCAGGGGCTCTGTTAGCCACTTTCTTGGAAAAAGTCCGCCAAACTTATAGAGTGAGGTCAGACTTTTTTTGAAAATCTTTGCACTGTAGTAATTTTCAATTATACATAATCATAGATTTCAGATGCAGGATTAAGCCTTTAAATGCCTATACTGTATGTAAAAAGGGGATAAAATCCAGACCTTGCCTCCATGTGGGTAGTTTTGTGTCTTTTTTAGATGTTCCCGATACTTCACTGCTTTAACTTTATCAAATGAATCAAAATCTAAAGTATTAAATGCAGTGTATGACAACTACTTTTGTGTCGTCAGATGACCAGACCTTGAAATCCCCCGTACATACTGCTTCATGTACCACACTTCATTAAAACAGTACATTCCTTACACAGTACACAACATCTCCATCCATGTTATTCTCTGTGGGACAGATATATTTAAGTACTGAGAAAAATATCCAGGATTAGCGGAAAAACATAGGGTTTACTTTAGCCTTGACTTCAGGGTGCACTGATCAGCTCTGGTGCAAGATTTTTAACATCAGGCTTTTATTAGAGAAATAATGACTCAAGACATTGAAGACATTCACCTTTGTGGTGAATAGCTTACGTTTCTCTCAAAGCAGAAATAAAAACAAAGCACCCACTCAGCTCTTCAACAGGTTTCATCTCAGCGGTGCCTAAATGCTTCCTCTTTATTTTTAATTTCCCATGTGAATGCAGTGGTGTGTGACTCACAGATTACTTTTCAGGAGCGGGGAAGTGTTACATTCCAAAACTTGTTATTAAATGTATTCGCTGGCAGAAAATTGAGAAAAAGGTGAGGGAGTTTAAAGCACAGGTCATGACAAAATACTCTACTTCTGGTTCCCACAGGAAGTGACAGCCTGGAGCCTGAATACCTCAGAAAATTGTGGGGGAAAAATGTGTCACATCAACACTCTAACACACTTTGCAGCCCAATCATTGTACAGTATGTAGCCCCTGAAGAGATTCTGCACTATAGTCCTAATTTCAACTGGACTTCCAAGGAAGGATTCAAACATGTGCCTCAAAACACTGTGGCAAGGTTTGCACAAGGCTGTATTTCACTTAATACAAATGTAGGTTCATTGTAGATATCTTTTGATTGTCACCAGTCAATTCAGCAGTGGCTCTTTTGCATAGCAGCCATTTTGACAGATCATAATCATAGGAAACTCATCAAAATGGTTGCTGGCGTTTGGAGCTGGCGGCAAATATCTCGCTTTTGTTGCCAAACAATTTTTTGTTTTTGTAGTGGCTGTGATCAAATCTAGACCAGATGAGGAGAGAAGTGTGTGACCATTAATAATGCCCACAAAAGGTGCTATTGTCTTTTGGCAGCAATTTACATAGCAATGAATATGAGCGTGGAAAAAAAAAGAAACACCTGCAAGGGACGTACAGCATGTATGATATTGGTCAAGCTTAAATGATCACATACATGTAGGAATGATCTCCACATCTTAGTCTTCACATTTAAGATCTGGAGATGTGCTGAATCTAAAAAACTGTGGTTTTTGTTTTACCCATTCTTAATCCAATGTACATCATTTCTGGATCTGCCACGTCTGTGTTTTCTGGAAAGACATTTGGCAAATGTGTAGTAGAATAAATTTATGGCTTTAACCAGATTATCCCTAAGACACAGGTAGACAGTAATATTAATTTGATAATTTAGTATGGAAATAAAAATGTTGATGAGGATGAGAACTTGAACCTAAAAACGATAGATACACAGATGGAGAAATGTTATTGAATCGAAAAGGATGGAGGTAAAATTATGTTTTTTCTCATTTTATTATTTTGTTCCTAAAATGTGTCACCACCTGTCAATTAGGTTGCGTTTGTAATAATTCCGGTAAATGGCTAAGTGAAGGTTCATTGAAAAGGAAGAGCTCTTCAGTCCTTGAACAAATTAAACTAACCCCAGAAACATTTCACATGTTTAAACAGAGAAGGTGGGGGTGTATTATACAGCTGCAGTAAAACCACAATAACATGTGATTCTCTCAGGCAATCAAAGCTCTACATTTTAAAAGGCAAATGTTTCCCCAAGTATCTTTAGAACCGGATTTCTGCAGGTTCAAGTCGTTAAATCCAGCAGTATTTTTTAGGTTGTTCATTTGATGAAGTTAATTTGTTATCTATTATTATAGATAACATTATCTTTATTGTTATTATCTATTCAAGCACCATAGGGTTACCTTATGGGCATTTTCCAATTTTAATCAAACACTGGCAATAGTGAGGGCAACTTCAACGGAAAAAAGAATGTGTCAGAATGGGCTCTATAGTGAGTGTTGATCAGTGACAGAGAGGGAACAATGAATTCTGCTCATTTAAATACTCTGGAGACTGAATCAATGAAATTTTAGGTTCTAAACACATTTTAATGTATCATGTTCGCTGATTCTGCATTTGTGGTGTGATCACTGACTACTATTACAGTGCTGAGTCATCACAAAAAGAATACCATACGTATTTCATTACAAATGAAATTATTTAATTTTTTTAAAAAAAAAGACCATTTCAGGAACATGTAAAGTTTTTTCCTTGACTTTGCTGTGTTTTATTCTAAAAGCATGGCAGACAAAGTGCTGGTGTCACAAAGAAAAACATACATTTCTTCCATTTGCTCAGAGGAAACTTCCCTGAATCCTAATTGTTAGCATTTATATTTTGCTCCCACTGTGTTGTTATTCAAACAGGTTTGACTACATTTAGAAAACAATCAATCCTTGAGATTGTTTTCAGTTATGGCTCTTTGTTATTACCAGTCACAGCAATATGTCTGGATTTATTAATCTTGTGAGTGTGTATTCTTAAGGAGTCTTCATTCTAAATAGCAACACAAATGCCTGATGGTTCTGATAATTTTGTGCTAAAATGATTTGCAAATTATACTTGATTCACAGTTGGCCACATCACCTCAGGTTTGATTTCCTTTGAGCCAAAGAGACCACAGAAAATGTTCTAATGACCATGATGAAGCTTGTTGCAAGACCCATGATGAGACAACTTAATCACCACTCCCATCACCAACCTCTCTTTTCCAGTATTCAGACCCCGCATTCATCTCTCCTTCCATTTCCTTTCAGTCCTTCATTGTCACCTCTAATCATTGTCTGTTTTTAAAACTCACAACCTTTATTTTTTCCTAACTATGCTTCACTCAGTCTCCTTTGTCATCACTGCTGTTCTGCAGTCCCAAGACAGTCTGCAAGCGCTTTGCCCGAATGGGAGGCAACTGCTCGTACAAATCAAACCCAAACTCTGACTGTTGCTGGGGAAGGCGAAAAAGCAGTATGTGGTTTTTCAGCACCTGTAAAAGAAATCCAGAGGAAAGAGAAAAGAGAAAAGCTGTGAGAAGAGCTCTAAGTGAAGCAGCTGCACCAAAAAGAACTTGAAAAAAACTGACCGCAACACCAATAGTTCAATTTTATGACTGTGTAACTGTATCAACATTTCTTTAATGAACTTAGGGGAAAGGTTAATTACTTTTCTCTTCAATAAAGATATTGAAGAGAAAATGAATTACTTAAAGAAAAGTATTTAGCTTAAAATAAGATGAAGAGAATCACAAAACACATAAAAAAAACAAAAACTTAAAAACACAAACATTTGAAAGAAAAAAGCTAAAATCAAACAAGCACAGACAAAGAGGAAAGCAGTCAAGCAGACCAACAGTGACTCAGATTGTGATCAATGAGAAGATAAAAATAGCGCAGACATATTTTTCAGAATAATGTGGAGAGAAAAATCATCAGCATGTTACGTGAGAAAATTTTGGTCTAATCCCATGGTTCTTAAACTGTGGTACGCAAGCTTCCTCTGGTGGTACTTGAAGGAAAATCAGTAATATTGTTTTATTGTATATACCAGGGTATGTGTTCGGAGTGAAGCTGAGGAAATTTGACTGAGATTTGAGTGTGTAGAAAATGAAACATAATATTTAGAGTCATATTATCTCTCCCTCCATCTTAATCCAGTTTGGCTATACCAGTGTCTGAAGTATATGTGAGAAAGAGGATGATGATGATGATGATGATAGAGCAAATTATCTTTTTGGGGAATAAATCTGCCTCATGTGAAAAGTCCGCAGCAGACTTTGCTTGGCCTATTTACATCACTTTATTTAAATGTTGGTGATAATGGTGTTACTTTAAGAGCTCAATATTTTTTCAGGTGAGAGTTTAAAACTTGAGAACCACTGAACTAATCAATAAACACTTTGCAGTGTATAAACATCAAAGAGAGAGAAAGTGAAGGGAAGATGTGGCATGGATTTACAAAGAAGCAGAATACCTCATCAGTCAGGTGGTAGATTTTCCTCAGCATGTTGTGTCGAGCTGCTTCAACTTCCTGGAAAAAAGACCAGGGGATTAAAAACCAAAAGCCTTATGTGTGTGCTGCACTGTGACGCACAAAACCTTGTTTTGAGCTTCACAGCTGTGAAACGACATGCTTAAGAATGGAATAAAGAACCCCAAAAACTTACAGTTTTATCAAAGTAATATAAATTAAGTGAATTAATATTTATGAACACAAGTGAGCCAAATTGAAATTGTGAGTTCAATTCTGTGACTGCTCCACTGATACATAATTAATAAATTGACAGCCACTTCTGTAGTCTTGGATACGATATGTATCAAATGAGCTTATATGTGACGTAGGAAATGTATGGAAATCCAAGTGAAATTGCCAAGCATTTCCCACAAATCTAGACAGTGCAGCTGCAGCACCTTCTGGCTCTGCTAAATCATCACATGTGGCAGTTTGCCTTAGGTTGATTTAACATGGCCAAAAAGCAGAGCACCTAACATAAATACAAAATCTAAAGATTTAAAAACATCATCAGGACAAACTGTGTTCATACAACAGAAAAACAGAGACCACAAATTTGTGTGTATGCTGATTCTGAATATTCTGCACACTAATCTTTTTATTTTTTAAATAAAACACATTTTCAGCTAATTCAGCCTCTTTTACAGCATATTTCAGAGTTCAGCACTGCACATTAGAATTGGCATTTTTGGATTCAATTTGTTCCAATGGATGTTTTTTCATTAAATGTGTACATTACCTGTGCTGCTGCATCCTGAGAAAAGATGAAGGAGTTGACATGACACAAAGCAACCACATACAAGGTGGGACACCAACTGAGCTTCAGGGTTCCAGTCACCAAAGAGCGGAAGTAGAGGCGGAGGAGAGGGAGAGAGTCTTCGGGTGGAGAGGTAAACCGCTCAAGGGGAATGGACAACTTAAAAAGAGACATTAAAATAAATTAATCACAGGGTGTTCACAGAATATTTTTGTTACAAGAGAGAGAGAGACAACAACACTCAAACAGACAAAAATGATGCTAACTGATAATAAAAAGCAACATCATCATCACCTTCTCCAGCGGGACTCCCAGTGACCTTAGCATTCCCACATGTTCCCCAAAAACTGCCAATCGCATGGTGGCGCTGTACCTCCTCTGCAGAGGCAAAAGAACCCAGCAGCCAAACAGCCAGTCTCCAAATGACACAGCTTCATACTGAGCCAAAAGGGCTGAATACAAGTCGACGAAGGAGGCCAAACCTGGAGGAGGGACATTCAGGTCCAAAGAGTCCAGCCTGGATTGCCTGTAAATGAAGACTTTATTTAGCCCTAAGCCACCTTAAAGAGCAAGGATTTGAAACATTAAATGAATGTTATATCAGACCTGGTCAGCAGTCTGAACAGACCCCAAGTCAGTTTCTGGACAGGCCTCTCCAAGAACAAGTCACTGGAACACAGGAACACACAAGACAGACGGGCAAACTTGGCCACCGGCGGGATCACCTACGATAGAACAATTACATTTTGTATGTTACAGTAACTAATGCAGCGTGAAAATCAATATTAATGGCAACAAATGAGGATAATTATTGATTATTACAATTAATAAGTCAGTCTTTAACTGAATATTTACAAGGTATGTCAGCCTTTCCCAGATATGAGAATGCCGTAGCCCAATTAAAATTCTAATAACCCCTGCAGCCCACCAAATCCCTAATTCACAACTCTAATCAAGAGACGCTTTTTCTTCCTCCACCTGCAACCCACCCCTCCATCATGGCTGACCCAACGAAGTGTCCTGCATCAGCTATGATATGAGAGAAATGTTCTTTGTGAGTAGGAAGGGATAATAAATCCTGTGATATCTGTTATACTAAGTCATGTAGACTGTATACGAAAAAAATAATGACATTTTTTCTATTGTTTTTTTTGTTTCAAAATTGATCATAAATATTTCTTGGAGGATCCTCAAAAATAGATGATTTATTGTTCTGGATGTGCATAAAGCAAAGTTTTTTGAGGAGATTTTTTCTTAAATAAACCTCAAGATATTGTAAAATGTAGAGTCTGAGAAATGTTGCAATTTTGCACTTAAACAAAACTAGCTCGATTTGAATTTGTACCTTTAGAGCCTCCTCTCTCCAGACCTCCAGCAGCAGCAGCCACTGCAGACAGTGGGTCACCAGCTGCAGAGCTCCCTGAGGAAGCTCTTCCACTGCTAACACTCCACCGCCAGAAACCCCTGTTCTCTCATACAGGCTGACAAGTGGAAGGAAAGGCCAATCAGCTGGCAGAGTAGGACCAGTGAGTTCTGGTAGGAGATGGGAGCTGATCCAAGGGTTGTGGCAGAGAAGAGTGTCTCGAGACACCAGTACGGATGACTCCAGATGGGCCAGTTGAGTGAGGAAACATCCACGAATGGAAGGCAACTGGACGCAGGCTTCTCTCAAGAGAGAACCAACAGTCTGGAGAGAGGGAGAGGTATGGTGCTGTGTTGTCTCATGGAGCTTTAGCTCCCCAAGCTCTATGGCTTCTGGTCCTCCACTGTGGCCCTCACTAGAGAATACACAAACAAATGTATACCAATAAACACAAAAAGAGGAGGAAGTGAAGCACATCAAACATAATTCTTGGTGGAAATTGGACATATGTCAATTTGATCTGATTACAAACAAATGTGATTTTAAATATAATCTAATTTGAGAAGTTAGATTATCATTACGAGCTATATTCAAGACAAAGGTACTGTAAGGCATATAGGCTTGATCGCATCTCATTTACTTCAGTTCTAAACTACACAAGTGAAACAATTATTATGAGCCCTAATGATCTACACAATAGACAGAATGTGAAAAATGTAATGGACAAAACAAAAACACTAACACCTAATCTCAAATTTAACTAGCATAAACTTACGATATAAAGTCCTTGCTGAAGATGATGGTGGAGAGCAGTTCATGTGCCAGGTACTCACTGCCTGGTAATAACCATGAAAGCAGAACCAGCGCCACCTGGTGGTACAATGATGCTTGTTTTGCTACTTCCTGCTCAATTGGAACCTAAGAAAGAAGAGAAAGGATACAGAGTAAACCTGGAGTCAGTTTCATGACAAAAATGTATAGCATCAAAATAACACAAAATGTGAATTTAAAAACATGCAACTCTGCTAAAACTACAGTTATATATGCAAAAATAAAAATTGTTTGACTCATGTCTGCATACCAGTCTGTGTGCCAGCCGCAGCAGCAGGTAGAGGAGATGGTGTTCATGTCGGAGTAGCCAGGCTCTAGTGAGAGACAAGGTGGGTGTAGCCTGACTACAACTGCGAAGGTAAACAATCACAGGTTCTGACAAGAGGAGACCCTTGAACTACACCGTCAAAAGACAGAAATCACACACAGAAAAGAGAAAAGAATTAGATAAATTATATTTGGGAGTTTGACAGTGTTACAACAAGAGGGCAGTCAAATGTAAACCTCAGACTGGATGCAGATTTAGGCTCTAACCAAAGGATAAATATTTTTGTGATTTATTTCTCATCCTTAACTGGAGACCAGAAAAGCAGTAAAGTAACATGATGATCACAACTCTTTTCTCTGTCCTAGCCTTATATATAATACTCATGAAAGAATTCAGACTTTTCAGTAAAAACCTACCTTAGAGCTGAGACCTTTGTGGATGTCTGTGATTGTTTGTACAAGGAGACTTAGGCCTGTAAGAAGAGGGAAGGGGGAACCTGGGACAACAAGCCCTGGACGATCCCTCCAGCCAGAGCACACCAAACCCGGAAGACTGGGAGTGGTTTCTGGACCTTGACAACTGGACTGGACATTGCACACTATTGAGGAAGACCTGGTGTGGCAATAGCAAATAAAAATAAAGATGAGTAAAAAAATAAAATCATAAAAAATATTTTACCACCTCACAGTTATGTCACTACCATCCTATAAAGTGGCAAAAATATAATTTTCAATCTCAACTCTTCTGCCTGAGTTAAATAACAATCAGATGAGTGTTTTTGCTGAACATTGTGATGCCACATTGAAGTTTTGACCAACATTTATTTTGTAAGTCCACAGTAACTGAGATCTTTGACCTAAATCTAATCTAGTCTTTTTCAGCCAAATGCTTCTTCCTTAATGTAAATGCAATTTTCTCAGACACACATGATAAATCATGGTCACATCATGTACTGACAAACTTGTGACATGTGACCAACCAAATCAAATCAGTTCATCTTTGAGTTCAATTAAAACTTTAATAAATTCCCCAACCAAGATTTTGAGATTCCTGAGAACTCACATTCATAAGAGGACAGAAAGAACAATGCCTTGAACTACTGCTGTCACTAGTGCAGAGGCAGTGGTTTGGACTGTTTTGATGTTAACTCTTTCATCTGACATAAGAATTGGCTTGAGGTAAATCAAACAAACCTGAGGTTTCCTATCAGGTCTTGTACAACATGGTGAGAAAACAATGGGAGCAGAACCTCAGATGTGAGCTGCTCCAGTTCTTGAAGAGTCTCCACTGGCTTAAAACAATTCTGAGAAACCAAGTTTAATGATACAAAATGAATATTTGAGTTGAGTAATTGTATAGGTTTTACAGTACATACATTCCTATTTTATTTCATTTTAATATAAAATGTGGTTCACAGATTTATTTAACTACATTTATTTAACTATAAACCTTACAGATTATTCAGAGTTGGGATCCCTCTGCCTTATCATTTCACAGACATTTACCCCAGAAACAATTATGGATTTGTTCATTTAAGTGTAACTAATAATTTAGGTTCCCTAAAGTTCCCAAGTTCCAACAAGTATGGCTATGGGTAAGAAGTGCAAAGTGAGAGATAATACCTGTCTGGAGAGATGATGATAATAAGCATCTAGGTAGATCAGGTAAGCTGGTATAAGAGTGAGACTGCTGTCTTTTTGAACTGGATTATCAAGGCTATTCACAAAGCCTTTCAAATGACCCAGCAAGGATGTCTGCAACCCTGTAACATGACCCCAAGACACTGGAGGAGGGGGGGGGCACTCTTCTCCCTGAGAGCTGTAGTAAAAATGGAAGAGGTTCCATGACAATAACAACCAAGACTCTAAGGCAGCACAATTTCACAGATCCATTTCAGTCATCCGTACCTAACAACGCCAGCCTGGAGCTCCTGATGGCATCCAGCAGTGTGTGTGACCTGTGTGAATAAAGAAATCAGAGCCAGAACCCACTGGAGCTGCAAAGGCAACAGATCTGACGGGTCCAGGACTCTGTGAACAGACTGCAATGCCTTCACTAAAGCCAGGTACAGGTCTCTGAGGAGAAATAATGATAGTGTTCTCAAAGACAGGAACTGTGAAAAACCATGGACAGCATATAAATATTGCATTTTGTCTTATTGAATACAGGAACTGTGAAAAACCATGGACAGCATATAAATATTGTATTTAGTCTTATTGAATAGTCACTAGGGGGTGATACAGCTGGTTGCAAAAAGTACTGGGAAGTGTATGGGACAATGAGCCTTCTTCTTAATTGATTTATGATGTCAGTAAACATTTTGCTGAGGAGTTAATGCCCTCAATTGCTAGTTTTGGGTCTTCTTCAGTAGCTCATGATGTCAATTTTGTCACATAATAGACGATTAAGCATGACACATGTAAGTAGGAGCGTTGTTGCAAGTGGCACTTCCAAACTTCTGGGTTCAAATAGTCTGTTTTGAAATCGAAGTGCAACGTCCACATCCACTTTTTATATACAGTCTATGTGACAGACAGAAAAGGTAAGTGTCCAGACATAGAACAAGGGGATAACTTGAAAGCAAGTGTTTTAAACTTTTTCGCAATATTAACTTACATGTATAAGTTACAGGCCTGTCCATAGCCAGCTGCAACAGCCCACAGCCTGTACGCTTCAGTGGTGACTCCGAGAGCCTCTGCGGGCTCCAGTGGCAGCTCAGTGAGCTCAGCACTCAGTAGACAAGACAGACGCTCCCTCACTCTCAGAGAGTTTAACTTAAGAAAGAAGAGAGGAAGATATATTATTAATGCATAAACACAAAGGAAAAAGAATCAATTATCTTCTTTCTTATGCTAGTGCTGAGTTTGGACACACATAAAAATAATTATGAAAACATCACACAAAAGTTGTTTGTTCTGTTCTGTGACAGACCAAAGGCATGTGGGTATGTATGAGAAAAGAATTGACTTGTTTCATGTCCAATGTCTTACTTAACATTTACTTTTAGTCACAGCTGTAAAATTTTATAAATCAACCAGGACTCTAGGATAACATGGCCTCTTTAATACAGTGTATTATAGCATTTTAGCAATTACTAGTCTGGCACAGGCATGTCTGCCAGAGGAAGCCAAAACTCTTAAGAGCTTTATGGCGCTGGCCTGAGGAAGTCCATAAACAGACTGAGGAAGTGGCGATGATGGTGCAGTCCAAGAGGAAGGAAGAAACTCTGATATCACAGTCTCCATCAGACGAGGACAGTCCAACACCTGAGGAGTGAATACATTTCTACTGAATTTGGCCAGAAAAAAAAAATTTCGCTGACAGTAATTCAGATCATGTGAGTAAATGACTCAACAGAAGTGGTGGGGTGTTACTGTAGTTACCTGTGTGGCAGAGGAAGATGAGTGCCTAGCAATACGAGTCAGGATGGCCAGGACATCCTGAACCACTCGGGGTGATGGGCGCATCACCTCAAGGATATAACGTAACCTGGGGAGCAGTTTCATTTTTAGCAGACCCTGGAAAAAAAGAATAAATTTTCAACCTTCATTTACAGGAGTTCTAAAAAAGGGCCAGTGTGTAAAATTTAAGTGAAGATTTTTTCATTGGGCATTGGGTTAATCATCTTTTCAGTTTTGGACGGGAAGGGCGAGGTGAGGGATATTCAGCTGCAACATGCAACTTCCTCAATATTTTAAATTTTAAAAAAAAACTGTATCTTTGATATATCTTTAAAAAATATCAATTTGAATAATAAAAAAATATATATATAATCGAATGATGTTATCTGCTTCTTTACCTTGACAACATCCTGTTGGGCCACATCATGATCACTCTTCCTCTCCTCCTTCTCCTTGGCTGTCTCCTTCATAATTTCATCCAACCCTTCATCCTCCTCATCTTCCTCTTCCTGAGCAGACGGCAGCAGAGGGAAAGAGGCCAGACCACGAAACCAGGAGAAGGTGTAATCCAAACACTCCTTAGAGGGGAACCATCAGAGGGAGAAGACACTTAACTGAAAATAGTGACACAATATAAATATCCATAGTGCATTTCCAAAAACTCATGTTTTCTGCTGTGTGGTTATGTGTGTTTTTAACTTGACTTTAGAATAAAATCTTGAGTGTTGGGAGACAAAAATTACTTGACTTAAATCAGTTTGTCAACTAAAGGTTCTGATTATGTGCTTGAAAACTTCAAGTTGACTTACTTCATCTTCTGTACACACTAGAAGTGCTTTGAGTGAATGCACAGATGCAGACATCACTCCTTCCACACTGTCGTCCAGTGCAAAGCGGAGCAAGAAGAGTAGGCCAGCGTCAAGCAGAGTTGACATCATACTGCCTTTGAGAACAGACCGGTATTCTCCGGCACGTGCCTACCAGGTAGAAAACAATGAGCAGAGTGAGTACAGGAGCTGCAGATACTGTATGTGTGATATTATGCGAGTGTGTTTATTTGTGTACCTTTGAGAGGATGTTGGCTAAAGTGCTGAGGGCCAGAGTCCTCTGCTGGGTGACCTGACTCCGAGACAACAAGAAGAGCTCCTGCAGGGAGTAACCTGCCCGCTGGGGTGAAAAATCCTTAGTGTCAAACGATGGAGTGATTCCAAATAAACAGTCCAGGGGCTTTGTGTATATTATGTAGGCACCTCTGTATTATTTAAAAAATAAATCTGTTTTGTCTTACTTTAATCAATTTGTTGTGTTTTCTTTTATCTAACCCTTCTTGACTTTTTGCTTCTGTGACAAAATGCTAATATTTTTCCCCATTATGTGACTTGCTGCCTACAAACCTCTGGCTCGTCTCCATGATGGTGCAAACCCAGGTGAGTGGGAAGATCCTCAGTGGGTGGTATCAAGTTCCCCGTAAAGTCAAAACGAGCCTGCATGGCCTATTATGACACACAGAACCACAGAAGATTTTGTTGGCTCAGGTTAAAAAGTTTGTGTTATTCTGGAAAAGTGACAATGGAATACTTTCTTTTGTTCTGCTGGTACTTTGAGATACTACCTACCTGCTTGGTTCCTTTCCTGCGTGGTGTGGGCAAATCTCTCATCCACTCCAGCTTCTCTGGCTCCAGCTTATCCATATGCACCCATTCTTTTTGAGGCTTCACTGGCAGATCTTCTTCTGAAAAATGACACACACAGTGTTAAGCTGTTTTAAGGCATATTAAAAAAAAATTACATTTACAGTGGGTTATTAGGTACACCTGTTTAAGTGTTTAACATTAATATCTTATTAGCCAATCACATTGCAGAAACTCATTGCATTTAAGCTTATAAATATAGTCAAGACAACCTGCTGAAGTTCAAACTGACCATCAAAATGGTGATTTAAGTGATTGTAGGTGCCAAGTGGACTGCTCTTATTATTTCAGAGAGGTCAGATGAGAACAGCCAGACTGGTTCGGAATAATAAAAAGACAACAGTAACTCACAACAAATAACTCAAATAACTACTGGTCACAACATGGTCTGAAGAAATCCATCTCTAAATGTAGAACATGTCAATCTTGAGTCAGATGGGCTAGGTGTCCTGTGTACCTAATAAAGTGAGTGCAATTTTGATTTCAGTTTTGATTTAATGTGACTAAAAAAAGACTCATTCCCTCAGCACTTCTACTTCGTACAACTAGAATTAAAAATGCTTGGTAAGAAGCTGAGGCAAAGTCTGGCTATTTATTCTCAACCTAAAACAAGGACACGTCTCAAAGGGAAAGGTGGAAGAGGCAATAAATAATGTTTGGCCAAGACAACAAAAAAGCTTTATATATATATATATATATATATTTTTTTTTTTTTTTGCAAAGCAGAATGGTATAAATGATGTGTAAGATCTTTCTGTCTATGATCCATTAGCAATACTTTCATCAGGACTGGGAGCGTTCTTTCAGTGATCTGCAGTAACGTAATTGCAGAGAGTGCCTGCTTCTGGCTCCGCCTGCTCTTTCTTCTAATTTCACAAAGTGAAGTCAATGATCACTTTTATTTCTGGATTCAAGCCATGCAGCACAAGCATCCAGCATGAATTATACAATCAGCATCCATCCTTTGTATACAAGTAAAGAGCAAAGAGAGGGGAGTACAGCAGCAAGCTCAGGACAGATGAAGTCAAAGAGAGACAGTAAATGGTGCAAGTTTTGCTGATGTGCAGTATCGCTGATGTTTCAAAAGGATAACAATTTGAACAATCTAAATGAAGCAAGATGTGATGTAACCCCCCGCCATATATCATACCCGTCATAATTGGTGGCACTTGTTCCTCCTCATCCCCTCCTTCCATCTCCATCTCTTGAGGTTTCTCATTCAATGCAGTGGTGCCGGAGGAGCCTGACACACTGCTGCTCCCATTTTCAATTTGCTTGGATGAGGGAGCTGAAGATGGGACACCCTGGGCTTTGCGAGATCTAACAAACTCCACAAGTCTCGGATCTGGAAAGCAGAAATAATAGTGTTATACAATGAGGAACCAACAAAAAGGAAAAAAAGTTCTAATGTACCATCCAAGATAAGAGGAGGTACAAATTACTGTCCATGACACCTCATGCCTTCATTTCGATCAGTGTTTCCCATTATTTACCAAAATTGTGACTGCCCACAATTTTACATTTTATTTTTTTAAACATCTCATAGTAACATAGTACTAGAAAAGGTCAAAACTTGGGGTTTATTGTTATTGCTTCATTGTGGAGCTGTGTTCAAAGCTCCGCCGTCATGTCTCTCTTACAAATCACATTGATTGTCATACAGTAGCTGAACTTACCACTGATATCACAAGGAGAAATCCCACCCCAAAAATATATGTGGATCATAAAAGTATTCATAACACAAATGTTTTCATAACACCAATGGTATTAGATACAGCTGTTCCTGTGAGAGGGAATGCAGCCCTCCTCACCAGGCAAACATGCCTAGGTTAACACCTGACCTCTCTTAATAGTACTCACTTTCTAATTTTATGGTTATACTTCCACTGCATAAGAAGTGCTTCCTACCAAGCTGAGTTAAGAGTTTCTTCTGTTCCTCCAGGATCTCAGACTGAGACATCATCTGGAGTCTGGCCTGGTTCTCCTTGTGAATCCTCATGGTTTCTCCTGCGCAATCAGGTCCCCCAAGACCCTGACCAGATACCAACCTTAGACCCGAGACCAAAGGTGGTTCTATACAATAGAAAGAAGTGAGACTGAAATAATATAATACACAGTATAACATTCTCCTCACAAAAGTCATAACATATCAGCTGTCATACATCACAACATGAAATTTACTCATACTCACCAGCAAAATCACACTGGTCTGTCTCCATATTAGTCTCAGGAGGAAGGTTCTGCTGTCTGGGTTCAGGTGTTTGGGCAGATTCAGTAGAACAATATAACAGTGTCTTCCCCTCCTTAAGTCTTTGAGCTGCAATCTGACGAGCAAAGATGCTTTTCTTTCCTCCAACTGAAGACAGAGGTGCCTGGTTCAACAGATTAAGTTGAATTTAAAAATATAGTGTAAACATTTTTGAAAAAATATGAACAAATACTTAAATACTTTTAGAAGAACTGCTATAAAGTCTTTGTACCTGACTGCTGTTTTCCGAGCGGTGAACTACTTTGGGGAAAGCCATGCCAGTAAACTTTGGTAAAGATATTGGTGTTGAACTTGTGTCTCTCTCCTTAAAATACAGAATAATGTTACTTAGACGAGGTGGAAAAAGGAAAAAAAAGAAAGACAAACAACTAAAACTGTGTATATGGTGTTTCAAGAATTACAACCAGCACTTACAACAATTCTGGAGAGAACAGCACTGATATGAGTGTCGTGTCTGTCCAGCCTCTTCGCAGCATCCTCATCCTCAAAGGTGACACGACTGGCTTTGAAGCGAGATTTCTTCGGAGGCGCTGGAGTCAAAGAAGGGAGTTGGTCTGGAAGATCTAGAACAAAAGATGAACATTATGAATGTAATTTCATTGTTAAATATTTCTCTTCAAATGCAAATTGTCGTCAGATGTTACCTCAAAAATATATAGTCACATTCCCACTGGTCAAAAATCCCACTAACACCTGCTAACATCTGGCTCTTTTCTGCAATTGTAGATGACTACAAAAGACAGGGTATTGCCAGCTTGGTTCAGATCAGCAGTGATAATTTCATAGCTTACTTAGTTTGGTAGTCTAGACACTGAGTGTTCAAATTTTGTGATGCACACTGTTCAAGCAGCGATCTACTATGATTAATTCGCTACTGACTTCAAAAGAGGGACTGAAGAGAAAGTTCTAAAAGTGTGACCAGTTTTGTAAGTGCTCTTACATAAATTCATCTACTGGCAAAGTGAAATTAATCAATTGCCTTTTATAAGTGGATTTGCCTATATTATACAAATGCATGTATTGCTGCAAATTGTGATATGAATTTTGATAATTTTGAAAAAATATGTGTTAGTATTTAGGCTTCTTGTTAAAAACACCAGAAAGTGGACTGCCAGCAAGTAAATCTTCATACCTTCTATGGAAACCACATCCCTCTCAGAACCTCCATTCTCCCCGCTGTGTTCTCCTCTGCTCACACCAGCCTCGCCTCTCCTCTTGTCAGGACGGCGGACCACATTAGCAGCAGATGGTGCACCAGAGGTCAGAAACTGCTCCTGCTCTTTTAGGAGGTCTGCCTCCGAGTCAGTTGGCTTGGGACGCCGCAACATCCCTTTTAAGGGCACAAAAGGTTGATATTAATGAGGGCTATGGCAGTACTATGACCCAGTTAACCGGTCACAAAACATTAGGTGGACTTACATCAGCCTGTTTTCATAAGCATTTTAGATTTGCTCTCTTGAAACATCACATTTAAGCTTTTTAGTATGTTAAAGAAAATAACATTCAGAATTCTTGAGACTAATACTTAACCCCAGCTTCAGCATCGCACTGGACTGGAAAAATAGCAGAAATGGTGGAAAAGAGGAGGTGTGTGAACTGATGAGGAGACTACGATTGTCAACTAAGAGCAAGAAGCAAATATTACTACAATAATAAATAGGAAGCAGCGACAAAACACGATCATACCAACTGCAACTGGCGCTCTAAATTTACATCATCATGTAGCAACTTCTTATCCTTCCCCTGTTGTGACCCCAAACTTTACATTTAGAAACCTGAAAAAGATCTCAAATGTCTTGTTTTTGTCAACAAACCAAAACGATTCGGTTTTAATGATTTCTTTGCTATATGGAGCAAAGAATATAAGACATCCTTCAGCATTGCACACACATGTTGCATAAATGAAACTCATTGACAACAAGACCAACCGTCAGTCACATCGTTCCATTGATTACATAAATAAACAGACACAAAAACAACAAAGCTGGTGGTGCTGGGACTTTTGCACAGCACTATGTACAATGTCTAACAAATGACAGACGGTGTCAAATTTAAAACAGCTTGAACAAATGAACGGCCAGTCTAATGTTACCAAAACAATACTTCTTCGTTTCCGTCGGACACGCACCGTGGATGAATGTAATGTCGTGTCGTTAACGTAAGCTAAGTGTTAGCTTGACATAACTAACCTCTAACTCGAGGCTTGATATGATCAAAAATGAAGCCAAACAGTGTCACGGCGTCTATAGCTGTTTCTACTGCTTTAAAACGTTTGCTTTCTGTGTCGGCTCACCTTTAATGAAGTGCAGTATTCCGCTGTGTTCTTCTCAAGTGAACACACGGAAGATTTTCAACGTGACACCAGTCATTGGCTTCAAAATAAAAGCTCTGTCGACATGAACGGAACAGGAGACTTGTAAACTTCACAAAATCAAGGACATTCAATCAAAAGTCAGAGAGGTCCAGAGAGACGAGAGATGGAAATAAAGCACCTAATGTACTGTAGCATTTTATTAAAATTAAAAATAATCTGGTAGACAATTAAAACGATTAAACTATTAAATGTTTTTAACTACTACAATCCCTTCTTTTAAAACCAAATGTGCAAATTAGATGCTCCTTTTTCTTCTTTTTGTTAACTTAAGACTATGTACAGACTGAAAACTTAGGGTCTCAGAGCAATCCGTTTGAAGTCACCTTTCTTGTCTTGCTTTTGTAATAAGTGTGTTTGACTCAATTTACTGATGTGATTGGCTGACAGATGTCACGTGGTGATTTGCCGTAAAGGCTGAAAAAGCTGCGGCAAGTTAAAACACACAAACCCTACGCGACAAGGTGGGAATTATCACTGATTTATTTGTTCGGCCTGGCACGAATAGGACAACACCTAGGTTCCGATCCGAGAATCACGGTTTGCTATTTTGTGACCTGTGATTTAAAGGTTTATATTTAACGTACAACTGGCGAATTAGCTTGATGCACCCTCTTTGATGCATATGTGATAACTTTTACGTCCCTTCTTGACGCCGGGCAGCCGAGCGACATCTGGTTGAACATATTGCAGTGCTGTTTGACTATATATGTATGATGTAAAGTTTCATTAGGTCATTTTTTTCTCCTGAAGGCCACTGGTCAGTGACAAGAAACCTTTGCTGACTGCATCATGGTCAATCTCTGCTGTCTCTGCTGCGGTGAAATCCCTCAACCCCGCCCCCATCAGTCCGACCAGTCTGCAGGACCGCCGCGGGATCCCGGTTCCTCTGTGCAGCAGCGGCAGCAGCAGCAGCAGCAGCCTGTTGGCTCCGGCCCAGATACTGTAGGGCTGCAGGGGGCGCGACAGAGGGGGGCAAACGGGGAGACATCAAGAACTGAGCATGTGAATAAAAAGGAGTGAGTTTATAACCTATCTGCCTATCTCCCCCTGATTTCTCACTGGCATGCGAAAAGTGCAGCATGCTCTTTTCCGATCAGGACTCTGCGGAGGACACGACGGCCAGTGCTCCCAGTGATGCTGAGGGAGAGCAGGAGCAGCAGCAGGAGCATCAGGAGCAACAGCAGGAGCAGCAGCAGGAGCAGGACTCACCGGCTCAGAGTGATGTCCCGGAGGAGGTAGGTACAAACTTAATCTCAGAAGTTGTTTGTGGAAGAATCCAGTGACTGCAGAACAGACAATACTCTAATAAACACAATCAATCACTAACGGTCACCTGCCTGCCATGTTCATGTGATCATGGTAAATGTTTTCTTACAGGTGAGTCAGACATGATCTGATGATAGTCAGCATCTCCTTCACTCTGCTTCATACTATGTGTTTTCAGTGTGATTTAGGGTGGGATGGAGGGAGGTGGGATCTGGTTGCAGTGCAGCTTGCCAACTTTTCCAGACCCCAACTGCACCAATATTATTATTGAGTTTTATTGTCAGATAACCTTTTTTATAGATGGCTATCAAGACATGGAGAGGATCTCAGCAAAGTAATATAAAAAAATCAGAATTGAAATTACAAGCTTTAAGTTAAGGAAAATGTATGCAGCTGAGAATGTACAGTATGTATGTGACAGTCCTCATAAGTGTGATTTAAAAAAATATTATGAACAATACATTTTATTTTAATCAATATGATATTGACTGGATTCTGATTATAATGTCATATAGTTGAAAGCACATCCAATGCCTAAGCAAGCTAAAAGACCAAACAGTGTTTTTGCTCACTGAAATAGTCTAATTTGCATTGTGACAGCAAAAGACTCCAGATGTAGAAAAATACTGTCACCAATAAATAGGCATGAGTCGATCTGGAGAGAGATTTAAAAAGTCTCTCTCTCTGCTGATTGGTCAGATTTAAGTTTCCTTACTGATGTCTGTGTTTGTGAGCAGGCTCAGCATAACGTAAAAAATAAAGAGACAGATTTTGAAGAAATCTGGGGATGTAGGTCATGACATATAATTTGCCTTTGTTGGTGATTATGAGTGGCAAAGGTTTGTGCCCTCCTTTCTGTGCTTTCTCTTGGTGAGATTACATTTCTCTTGGTGTGAACATCCAATCAGGCAGATAGTAAAATGATACAGTTTTCTTCAGGTGCACTGTGACAAAGTCCTGTTTTAGGCTGCAACTTTTTATTTTTATTTTCACAATTGATTAGTCTGTCGAATATTTTTTTGATTAAATGAGTACTTGTTTGATCCATAAAATGTCAGAAAATGTGGAAAAAATGTTAATCCATGTTTACCAAACCTGGGGGTGTCTTGTTTTGTCCACCAACCTAAATGATTCAGTTCTAACAATTTCTATCTTATATGGAGCAAATGAACCACACAATATTTGCATTTAAGAAGCTGAGAAACTGAAACTGATTAATTGATTATCAAAATAGTTGACAGTTAATTTAGTAATGAATTATATTCATTTAATTGAATAATCGTTGAAGCCCCAGTCAAAAGTAAAGTGAACCTACATGTCAAGCGACTTGTGCCTTTTTAACAAACTATATTTCATATTTGTCTTCAGCCACCCAATTCATTTCAGCTGCTTAAATAAATTTGTATTAGAAAGTTTAATCATAAGATATAAATAATTAGTAGAAGTAGTAGAGTAGTAGAATATCTTTATTGCCTTCACACATTCACACAAATAATCACCCTGGGGATAAAGGTAGATGAGTCTTTGCATATAATGTCTGCAGTTAGGACGCCTGCTCTGCTGAAATGCTCATCCTCTCTGGCACATGAGAAGTGAATCTCTATTTTCTCCATAGCTAACTCAAGTGGAACCAGCAACATGACATCAATGTCCCTATCAGTGCAGTAATGAATGGCCAGTTGTCAGCATAAATCTTTTCACTTCATAAAACACCAAGGGAAGTGTACAACAGTGCAGGATCTCATTGGAACAAACATCACCACAACAGCCACACATCTATAATAAAAAAGTGCACGAAGGTGTTCCAAAATGTGTCTGAAAAGTTGGCCTGCTGGTTTAATTTCTTCCTGCGTAAAATGGTTCAGCTTTTGCTTCATTCACTATTATTGTTTCTGACAAAATAGCTCTGGGCCAGTGCCTTTGCTGGATAATGTGATTGCTGGTCAGTATTGCAAAGCAGAGCACTTTTGAGTTTCTCTTGTTTGTCTGGTCTGCCCACAGCAATCAACTCCTACAAGTCTACAATTTAATATTTTCACATTAAATTAATATTTCATCACTGTCTTGGTCTCTCACACCCGAGAGTAGCTTCAATTCAACAGTGTTAGATACACACTCACTCTAAAATGAATGAATACGTATAACAGTGTGTGAAGGTATGAACCAAAGCATTACTTGTTACCCCCTCATATTATAGTAAATCTCAAGACCAATAAATATGTTTTGGTTTGGGGAAGCCTGGCAATTTATAGCGCAGCCTCCATCATTTGCATTTCTACTGCAAGCCCCGATAACACTGCCATAATTCATTGCCTTTTCCTCTATATGTGGGTGTGTGTGTGTTTGTGTCTCTCTGCAGCAGCATCCAGTGCAGCAGTCCCTGGGTGCTTGTGTCTGCCGGGAGTCCCACTGGCGCTGCCTGCTTCTCTCTCTGCTCATGTACAGCTGTGTGGGTGCCGTGGTCTGGTGCCAGCTCGCTCAGGTCACCAAGATCAGCTTCAACTCTGCCCTCACCTCCTCCTTCACAGCCACCTTCACCTCCTCGCTGCGAGGGGGATCTGGGATGGGCGTCGCTGGACACTCGATGATCTATCACGACAGCCCCTGCTCTGACGGCTACATCTACATACCTCTGGCCTTCCTGCTCCTGCTCTATGTTTTGTACATGGTGGAGTGCTGGCACTGCAGAGCCAGGAGTGAGCTGCAGTTCAAGGCCAATGTGGACAGTGTGTACGAGCGCGTGCTGCAGATGCAGCAGGCCCAGCCCTGCATATGGTGGAAGGCTATCAGCTATCATTTTGTCCGACGGACCCGGCAAGTCACTCGATACCGTAACGGGGACGCCTACACCACCACGCAGGTGTACCATGAGAGGGTGAACACACATGTGGCAGAGGGAGAGTTTGATTACAACCACTGTGGGATGAAAGATGTGTCACGTGACCTGAGAGGCTTAGAGGGACATCCAGCAACTCGCCTGCGCTTCACCAAGTGTTTCAGCTTTACTGAGGCAGGTCCAGAAAATGATTACCTCAACCAGAGAGCCAGGTTCTTCTCAGAAATTGAAGGTTTGGACGATTACATGGAGGCCAGGGAGGGGATGCAGCTGAAGAATGTGGAGTTCAGAGAAAACCTGATAGCCTTTGTAAACCCAGATAGAATGCCTTGGTACAATTCCCAGGTTGCTTTCTGGTTCGCAGCATTCTTCATGCTGTCCTGGCCTCTGAGAGTACTCGTAGAGTACCGCACTGCTTATGTACACTACCGTGTAGAGAAACTATTTGGGTTAGAGTACAGTCAAAGTAGCCTGTCTCTTCTAGATGAAGTGGGGAGTAATACTGGTTGTGCTATTCCAAGAGTAGACACTTTGGACAGCACTGAAATGGAGTGGCATATACGCTGCAACCGTCAGGTGATTCCCAGCTACTCAGAGGCCGTGCTGATAAACATGAGCACAGGAGACTCAAACTCACTACATGACACCGATTGCACCACATCCTCAAACTGCTTCCTGTTGGACAGCAGCCCGGCTGCTCAGAGTTACGGTACTCTACAAAGACAGGATCAGTGCGAGCAATGCAGTGAGCTGACTGCTCAAGGAAACATGGAAAGCAGGAGGAGAACAGTCACTAGCTCCAGCTGCTCCTCCATCTTCTCCTGCCGGGGAGCGCTGTTCCAGTCCCACCTCTCCTCAGACACGTCTCGCCTGTCTCTCTGCCGCATGTACGGATCTCACCGCACTGTGACTCTGTGGAGGAGCCGCAGCAGCAACCTGACAGAGCCCTGTTGTGTGGAGGAGCAGTGCTGCAGGTCCGAATCCAGCCAGCTGGCCCTCAGCGACAGTCCGCCCACCTATAGGGATGCTCGGTTCTTCCCAGTTCTCATTGTGCATCAGCCTGAGGGCTGTGGCAGCGAGGACGGGAGGGAAGTGAGGCGTTATTATATACGGAGAGACTCATCCTTTGTGGACACGTCTCTGTGAAGGACCAATAGAGGCAGATTGATCAGTCAAGGCAGATACTTAATAATTGGATGGTGTTTTGGAGATGCTAACCAGTGAAAAGGCAAAGTGAAACAAGTGACCAAAAATTTGAGAAAATATGCTCTTTCAAAAAATCACACTGTAAATATGAAGCAAAGAAGCAGCTGCAGGAAGTTATCTATGCACTGAGATGTTCTCATTGTCTTGCAGCAGCTATAGTGTGTCATCTTCTGTGTGTGTGTCAGATTCACATTTTTGATACATGGCACTGCATGATCTGATTATTCCCACAAATTAAATCACAGATATTTCTTTATTTGGGGTTTGATGCAACCTGCAAGTTGTCCCACTTAAAGGAAATGTAACAATATACAGTATATATATTTTTTTTTTTTTGCATGTTACAGTCTCTTTTCTTTGGTTTGTTGACAGCAATTAGAAACCAAAGACATTTGATTTCTGCTTTTTATTTTATTTTTTATTTTGGTAAACCCTATAAACCATTCATGTGGAGTGGACAACAAGAAGTGAATATTTCGAGGAAATAAAAAATGGTTCTAAAGGATCATTGCATTTAAGTATTTAATATCAACTGTAATCTGTTTATCCACTCACTTGCTCATCTTCTACTGCTTTATCCTCCACATGAGGGTCATGTGGGGGCGCTGGTGCCTAATTACAAATTTATTTTGTGTGTTATTAAAGAGGATAAGTGATTCAGTAATTCTGCTGTGATATTCACTTAACATGCAGCTCTGCAGAGGTTGGTAGAAATTAGGCATATGCTGTGTTAGTGTTAGGCCCCACATTTTTACACAAGTGACTTTCAGATTGACACAAAACTGAAATGTTTTTACCAGTCGACCACTGTCACTCTCTACTGGTGATATTCTTGTCTATGAGGTCCCAGTTGAAGGGATTAAATACAGTATAGTGGCACAGTTTTATATACAAATCAAATAAAAGTAGAATAGCTTACTTCAGTGTTACATTACTATTATATGAGATTATTATAATTTGTGAGAAGCATTTTATTGTTGCAGTTGACTATTGTGGTTCTACCAGTTTTAATGCTGCTTAATACAATGTGCCATTATATACACTGATCTGTATTCAAATTAGTCACTAAAATTACTATCCTTTTGTCACTTACTGTATGTGTAATCCGAGCCATATTTTCAGTGGATAGTTCTTTCTGCTGACCACTAGATGTCCCCTTGTGCCATTCAGGGAACTGTACATCAAATATTGCCAGGAGTGACAAAAAGTCACCCAACAGAACTAGGTTATACCACCAAATAAAAAATGGAGTAGTGTGCTGTTTAAAAATGAATATTATTATCTGAAAACACTGCATCTTTTTGTTATTTTTGACAAATTTTCTTTTTCTGCAAATAAATGCTCTCAGTGACATTATTTTATTTGGAATTTGGAAGAAATTTTGTCCATCCAATAAAACAAAAATGTTCATTTTACTCAAACACATATTTGTATATAGTAAAATAAGAGAACGTGAGCTGTATATATTCCTCAACTCCATGATTTCAATATCTATTAACCAGAACAAATGTTTTGTGTTGTATTTTGAAGTGCTCTAACGCGGTACGCTCGCAGGACGCTGACGTCACTTCCTACGCGCGCGAGATCCTGCTACCAACCACCGCCAAATAACAATCAAAACTCTCCATGACACCAGCGGTTTGTTGAAATATTCACGAAAAAAACTTCTGCTGCCCTCGACAGGGAACGCGTCTCTGCTGCAGACTGAATATAGAGTTTTGCACGGACGTTTAGGGACAGTTTTGGTCTGTTGTTGACATCCACGATTAGCACGGATGTGCCCTCAGCTCCAGCTAGCGTTACTTTTCCGCGGAAGTTGTCCTCCTCTGGTATGCATTTAAACCTTTAGTTCACTCTGGCGCGGCAGTAAAGCCTAGTTGGTGCGATGAAGCTACAGTGTGATGTCGAGGTGGTGAATCGGTTGCTGCCTTCGTATGGGATGAGAAGTCGGGGGAAGGGAACGAGAGCGGTCCTCAGCATTGGGAGGCATGTGGACAAAACAAGTCAACGCAGCAACATCTACATGATGATCTGCACGGCCAAAGACAGAGCAGGCTCCAAGTACAAGGTCTGTATTCTTACTGTCATTTACTGATCTGCATTGCTACAAATGGAGATTGCGTTGCTTATTTATGTAGCTGTCGTTTTTCTAAATTGGGTCGATCAACGTCTGCTCGTCGAACAAATCGAGTCGATAGCGATGATTAACCAGATAAAATGTCAGATGATTAAAGACCGAGTCTTGCTGCTTATTGAAAGTGTGATGCACGATATTGGCCTTGTCGATATGCGTCCAACTACAGAGCTCATTTTGTTTCTTCTTTTGTTAAATTAACACAGCGTTTTGCCTACTCAGGTCACAGCAGATGTAGATATACATTCTATTCACCGAGCAAAATAAATAAATGTAAAAAAAAAAGTAGTAGAAGGCGTTAGAATAGAAGTGAAGGAGGTGGCAGCCTTATAATACTATAATATTGGCATCATATTGGTGTTTTCTGATATCCGATGATGCGCTTTAAAGCCAATATCTGCCAGTACCAATATTTTGCCGATTATGTTTTGCATTCCTAATTGAAAGATGAAGAAACCAATATTGTATCTTTTAAACGTCTGTGTGGACAGAAAACACTCTTTAGGGATGATCAGTACCGCTTACTTTGAATTCCTGCTGATACCGTCATCAGTCCAATACAGTCCTTAAGCATTTCTATTTAGGGCTTATAAGGTTACTACTGGTTCAATGTAAAAATGAAAGAGTTTGTTTCACTATGTGGTTCAGACACTACATTTGTGAACTAATTGGAACCTAAAATATTGTTTTTCTTAACACACTGGACAGACCAGTTGAAAAGGCGCACAGTTTGAGGTAATATTAATTTATCAACCACAACTTTTAACTATTTTACCTTCAATTCAGCTCAGTCCACACTTACTCTGTAAGACACTTGAATCCACTTTTTTTGAGTGATGAATTTTTCATAATAGAACTAGATTGGAAACCTGAGGAGTATTGTTTTCAGAGTCAGACATGTTATCTTCAAGTAACTGTGGCTGATCGCTGTTGGATCAGAATAAACCAGCATTATGGCACAGAGGCGAAGAAGCTTGTGATAGTCATGTCGTCACTTGTAGAGTGAATCACTTACCGCTCGTCTCATTGTTGTGAAATGTGTTTTTCCACTGTTCAAGTTTGCCAACTTTCTCTTGCAGCTGAAAAACAACATAGAGAAGTTTTTCACATGGTTTGTGGAGGAAGGCAAGGCCACCATCAGATTAAAGGAACCTGCGGTTGACATTTGTTTGAGCAAGGTATGACATCCAGCATACTATGCTCTCTCTTCCATCTCTTCCATCTCTGCACAATGTTGGTGTGAAAAGGTGTACATAGAGATGTCCACATGTGATCGAATCACTTGAGAATGAATGTAAAAACCAAGTCTAAACAGGGTCAATAAGTCAAACATTTGAAAATATTTGTCCCTTGGTTTAAAAAAAGGACAACATATTGAAAAATAAATGTTTCTTTGTGTAATTCATACACAGTGGCAGTTTTTACCAATTTCATTTATGGCCCAGGTCATACTTTTTGTATCATGTGTTCAGACGTCTTCTATGGTCTTTGTTACATTTCTCCGCTGGCCTGTGTGGATCCTGCACATTTGAATGCGTGCACACCTCCAGTCGGAGTCCACATATGCACCGATTGCACATGCTCACTGTAGCGCAGCACTTTCCAGCCCAGTTCGTGGTGAGCTCTTATTTCGGTCAGAAGACACAACCACTGAGACGGTAACCATGGAAACTTGTTTGCATTATGTGAGGAAGTCTGCTAGTAGCCACACATGTACACCTCAGAGGTCAAAGAATACAAGGAAACACAAATGAGGCCAATTTCCTGGTGATAAATCACTAACGGAATGTGACATAGAGTATACACGTGTGGAATGTTAGACTGATGTGACCCTCGTTTAAGTACAAAAAGATTCATTTAAGCATGCGTAAATGCAAAGTGGATCTCCGTGTATGCGGAACACAGTATGCGTGATACAGCCATTAAGAGTTTACCACATGAGAAGAGATTAACAGTGGACAATGACAGAAAGCGTCAGTCATTTATCTCACGCACACCATTGTTTTGACTGCAGCTGATGACTGGACAGAACCCCCCCACCCCCAAAAAAATCATTATGTCCAGTTACTATGAAGAGCTTCTGACTGTTTTGATGCAGTGGTGACTTTTCACCCAGATTTTACCATGTAGGTCAACTTGTTCCACACAGCTACAGACTTTCACCTGCAGACAAATACTGTAATGATAACCTCAACGTTTAAAAAGTAATCCATAGTGGATAGTACCGGTGTTAACAACTGGCATCTAATGCATATATTTTTCATGAATCACACACATTTTTCCCCATTAAATCAAATTATGTCAAGATAATTTTTGGTCAATGAACTGCATTTAAGTTAAGATATTTCAAGGAATCTGGTCATGTATAGCAATCAATGAGGGAACCACGAGTCTATTGTCATTGTTATTTGATATAACCATCAGTCCTTCTCTAACCTTATTTATTTGTCCTTTTGTAGGCCGATGCAAACAGCTTGAAAAACTTCCTCTCAGCTGCTCGTCTTGCAGACAGAGGAAGCGACACGAGCAGCCTTCCCCTCTCCACTCTCACCCCGGTCCGTGCAAGGGACGTGGAGCAACCCAAGAAGAAAATGACCATCGTCTCCAAGAAGGACTATCCCCTCACCTCCAACTTCCCCTACTCTCTAGAGCAGCTGCAGGTGTCCTACTGCAAACTGTCGCGTGTGGACATGCGGATGTTGTCCCTAAAAGGTAAAGTGGATTGATAACATTTCAAATAGCACTTGGTTTACTTCTATATTTTCCTGCCCTTGACTCCCTTTTATTTTAAAAGTAGAGAGTACATTGAGTTTAAGGTTTTACAGGGAGGTATCCAGCACTTTCACACATGGATTTCTCCCATTTACCTATTGTAGCTGCTTAATGCCACACGTTTCTTTTGAGTTTTTGGGTGGCACGTGTGAACTGCCCCTTATTTTAGATTTTTTTTTCTCTCCACAAAATGTGTCTCCCTCAGGTTTATCTCGGTGTCTGCCAGCTTTAGGTGTATTACTAAAAAGCTGTACTATCTCTTAAAAGTTCTCATATTTCTTTAATTTTTTCTTTTGCAGCTCTTCGCAAGCTGGACCTCAGCAACAACCACATTAAGCAACTCCCTGCCACTATTGGTGACCTCAGCTGTCTCTCTGAACTCATCCTCCACAACAACCACCTGGAAACATTCAGTGACGCACTGTGCCTGTCCACCCTGCAGCAGACCCTCCAGCTCCTGGACCTCAGCCAGAATCGGCTGAAGTTTTTCCCTGCACATTTCTGCCAGCTTAAAGAACTAGTCAACCTGAAACTGGATGACAATGAGCTTGTTTGCTTGCCCTCCCACATCGGCCGACTCAAGAAGTTGAGGTTCCTGTCTGCAGCACACAACCAGTTGACTGTGCTGCCTGGTGACTTCTGCAAGCTGAGCCTGGAGAACCTAGACCTATTTGGAAACCCCTTTGTCCAGGCCAATCCTCTAGACCATGGAATGCAGCTGACATTTCCCCTTTCACTTCAAGAGATGGCTTCCAGAGCTGTGGTCAACCTCAGGTTAGAATTAAAGCTTTTCACCGAATACTCATGTTAATTCAGCAGACTCATGGCTCTGATTCACTTCACAGGATACCATATGCACCTCACCTCATCTCGGCCCACTTATGTCGGGACCTTGACAGAGCCAAGACCTGCGACTGTGGCCGTGTTTGCATCAATTTCTTCATCAAGACGGCAGTCAGCATGAACCTGCACCAAGTCTCTCACACAGTTGTCCTGGTGGATGACATGGGAGGCACAGACGCACCAGTGCAGCAGTTCTTCTGCTCCCTCTCCTGCTACTCAGAATTTTTAGACAACTCCCTCCAGAGGGGAATCAGATGAGCAGAAACACGTTGTGGTTTTACCCAGCTGAAGCTGGATGTGACGATAGATGATGAAATAAGTTGCAAGTCATGAGATATTGTGAGAAAGTCCAGTATCTGGTGAGAGAATGCAGTAAGTAAATAGCTCAGTAGTCCAGATTTTTGGTATTGCCTTTAAACACCAATATGGACTCTGTTATATGCTTAGTTTTTAAAAGTGCTTCAAGCAACTTGTTTTACACTCACCCTCAACTTGCACTTACCACATGTCATTGACAGGCATAAAAAGTCCTTTAAATCGGTCTGTATGTGATGATGGTGAGCAACAACACAGAAGCTGTTTTTCCTGCCTCTATGAGTAAAACACAGGTTTTACAAACTTCTACTAGGCAGGGGAATAAAAATATTAGACTCTGCTCAGGGTCTATGAACATCTGTTAATGGTGTTTTTTTTATTGTGCTTACGGCCGACAACAAAAATTTCAATAAAATAAAAGCATTAATTGTCTTGTCTCCTGTTTGTTAGAAGCATTTCCGAAAAGGCAAGGGACAATTTGAATGACATCGTCTGGGTTTGTAGGTTGAGGTCAATTGGGTAGTTATCTGGAGATGATTCAGGATTTGAATATGTTGAGAAATTGAGCAGCCATGGTGGTTTGTGTTTTTAGTATTTTGTCATGTCATTTAATTAAGTTTTAATACCTGAACAATGTCAAAGACAGAGCTCTGTAATACAGAAGAGTTATCAGTCCAACGTGTAAATCAAGGTGTTTTGGAAGATGAACCCAGCAGAAGTGGAATGATCGCAGATCACCACCTCGTTTCCATCTTTATCATTTTCCCTCAACAAAGCAGGCTGTGGTTTGTTGTTGCATTCTTCGGTTTGAAAGATCTGCTCTGTCTGCAGGTCATCTTCATCTGTCTCCACACTCTCACTCTGCTTTCCTGGGCCTGAAACATTTTCACTTGTCTCATTTGTTTTCTCAGTGGTAGACATCTCAGTCCATGGAGAAATAGAGCAGTCCTCTGCAACATTGTGAAGTAATGTAGTCATCATGGCTGGTGTGGAATATGAAGCCTTTGTGTGGGATTCCTCACTGGATGTGTGTTTTAGCAGCACATCTGCTTTGACCTAGAACAGAGAAAAAATATGGAAGGTGAAAATGAAGTTAGGTTGACCTCACTTCTGCCTTTAAGCTGGTTATTAGATCTTGTCTTACTTGCACATTTCCTTGTACATTTTCTTTGGTGTTTTCAGTCTCCCTGACGACATTCAAAGTCTTCATTTTTGTTGTGTTCAGGTTTAATGCAATCTCCTCTCTTGTGGCACTGGAGTTATCGGCTGAATTTAAACTGGATTGGTTTTCATCATTCTCATTTTCTTGTTTCTGTTCTTGACAGTGCTCCTTCAACCCATCATCATGAGTCTTACCCAAGTCAGGATCATCACCTCCTCTTTTCTCCTCCACACTTTTTTGGCCTTCCCCGTTCTGCTTCTTCGCCTCTTTCTCTACATTCTTTTCCATTTCTTCACTCTCTTCTACCTTGCTCCTCTGCTTTCTACACTTTTCCTCCTCACCCTCCAAATCTTGTTTCACATCTTCACCTCCCTGGCTTTTGGTCATGTGCTCCTCTCTTTCCTCCCCACCCTCTATATTTTGCTCTTTCTCTTCACCTTCATGGCCATTCACAATCTGCCCCGCTCTTTCCACCACACCCTCGGCATTTTGCTCTTCACCTTCCATCTCTTTTGTCATCTGCTCTTCTCTGACCTCTGCTTGATCGTCTCCCAACTTTGTCTGCTGCTTCAGCTCTTCCTCTTCACCTTCTCTATCCCCCTTTGTCCTCTCCTCCTCAACACCACTTTGCTCCTCCACACCTGTTGGACTTCCCTTCTCGTTCCCCTTATCATTATCATCATCACCTACACTCCCTTGAGTGTCATGACTACCAGTCATAGCAAAATCCCAGGCTTCGTTGGAGGGAAGAACAGGCAGTGTGACCGTCAGCTGCCCTCTCTGTTTGTTGAACTTGGCCCGTCCTTTGTCTTCAGCCACAGGATATGCTAAAGGCAGCTCCAGCCTGTAAGCTGGTTTTTTGGAGTCCAGCAGTAGACTTCTCTCCTTCACCTCAAGGCTGGTGTCTTTGACAGACTTCAGGAGCGGCACATCAATGGTGATAACGATCTCTTTGGGCCTTGGGCTCGTGGCTGAGTCTCTGGAGCATCTGAAGTCTTGCAGGTCAACAAAGGAGCGATATTTCACTGTATACGTTGGCTTGGTTGGCCCTGAGGCTTCCTGCTGCTGAATCGGGAAGCTTTTAGGTTTGGAGTCACCGTTGTATGTTGTGTTACGTCTCATTTCATCCTGGAAAGGGAAGGTCAGAGGGTCAGGGTTCTCTGAGGCCTCCTTGGCTTTGTATCCATGTATTGGTTTTCTGATAACACACGGCTGAGGGGTGCCCTTGTACTTGGTATTCATCTGTCGTACATTATTTCTGTCCAGAGTCACCTTAAAAGTGTTCTGGATTCCACTGATGGCTGTGCTGTCCACCATGTCCATGAATCGCTTGTCTTTGCTGGCTATGTGAAGAGTGTCCGGGTGGAAAACAACATCATAGATGATGATCTTGTTCCCCTTCGGGTCTTTATCCTGTTTGCCTGGGTGCAGACTGTGAGGCAGGGACCAGTGCTGCCCCCTGCGGCCATCCTCTGAAACACCACTCTTACATTCGGGCTTTCCAACTTTATCATTGGCACAGATGTTAATAAAACACTTCTGTTTGCCGTCCACGCTCGTCTTAAGAACCTTGAAGGGCGTCGGGTGAATAAACTCGATGTTGTTTCCTCTCTCTTGCTCCAAAAGTTTGATCTCCTCCTCATATTGTCTCCGATTCTTGGGGTCGGATATTTCTTGGACGTAATCGTGCAGCATGTCCCTGAATCGCTCGTCTTTGAGCGCTTTTCCAAGTCTGTCGACTTCATCCGCCGTCAAGTTTAGTTTTTCTGGATTTTCCTTCTCCATGCTGGCGATTGCCAAGAAAGAAAAGAAACACCAAAAGCAGTTCAGAGCCGAAGATAAGGCTGATCAAATAAACTTTACAAAGTATTCACAAAATACGACCTATGTGGATCATTTATGCTCATTACTGGAGAGGAAACAGCATTTGAGACGATAATCAAAGGATCCGAGGGTTGAAAGGTTCCACAAAGTCATCTAGGTTGTGCTGTGTAACCATGGCAACGCGTGTTGTGGCATGGAAACCTTCCCAAGAAACATTACCCAGGCAGTTGCCATCTTCGGCAATTGGGCCTATATTAGTAAAAAGTCCAGATACTTATTTCTGTCATTTAAAAGAAAATACACTGGGTGTATAATGTAACGATTATACAATAATAATAATAATACATTTGAGCTGTTAATGGCACAGTGTGTCACTTAATATTACAAATATACAAAAGTTTTTCATTTAATTAAATTTTTGTAAATGTTCCTCTCATATGTGTATTACTGGCAGATTACTGTTTTACACAAAACAAAACTCTTTGTGAATGTAACCAAAGCCCTGGCCCCACATTCAAAAACAGAACAAATGACCTCCAAAGATAAAGCATTAAGCAAAAAAACATCTTAAATTCAAAAGAGCGGAGTGAAAATGTGTATGCAGTAGTTGTAATAAGCTTTACAACAACACACAGTGATTTTATTGTTGCTCAGTTTAATAATCATTAATCATAATAAAGATGCGTAATGCAAGTCTGATATTCATATTTATTATAATGTTAACTATTGTGTTTTACAGTAGAGTAGATTTGACTTTATTGATCCCACACTGAGAAAATTCACTTCAGAGCAGCACGTTCAGAATATTAACTGAAAAAGTGAAGTAAGCAATGAAATGAATACAAATATAAAACAGAATTTTAAAAGTATATGAGAAATTATTACAAATATTCACATATGCACACAATAACTAATAATTAATTTTGAATCCGCTAATTGCAAACAACACTGTTAGAGGACAAATATATATCATATTATGTATTCACTGTGTTGTCGTTGTCAGAAAATCGTTTAATGGTTGTGTGATGTTGCTACCAGCAGGTGTCACTGCAGAACGCCGCTCAGGTGACTCGAACCAAGCGACCGTGCCGGTCTGTAAGGCGAAGGGGCGGGGATGTCGGGGAGGGAGGTGATTGGTCGCACCCCCGGCACTTCATATTTCCTCCAATCTCATTGGAAGGGAGTTACTGTTTCTAGGTGAGAGAGACAGTTAGTCCTACATGGTCACATCCTTTATCTGTAATGTAAACAGAGTGTACATATTCCTTATTTATATTTCCTCTTTAAAACAGTAGTATTTTTATTATGACATATTTTTTTATATTTATACATATATATATATATAGTTTTATTGTCCTCTCTATATATAATTAATTTTGTTGCATGCCTTATTTATTTTTGTTTTATTTATTCTCTCTCTTTACTAAAAAGAGATAGAGAGGCATTCTTATAGTTTATTATTATTTTGTTATTGTTTATTCCACTCCCATCCTTATGGTTTCAGCAGCTGACTTGTAAAAGCTACAAATCAGTTTCTCATAAAGGGGTCGTTTCTTTATAAACATCTTTTAATTTTGCTTTATTTATATAATTTTTAGTTTATCAGAGCTGAATTGTGACTTTTGATTGTATTAACTTCTGTGGAGTGTTATGCAACAAGCATTCAGCTCCACTGCTTCCTTGTTCCACTATGACAGGGCTGAAGACTCACATCATCCTTAAATGAACTCCAACGAAAGGCAGTACTCTTTAAGCATTCTGGCTTTGAGATACTGGACAGGACACAATGTCCCCGATGATCTCACCAAAAGACCTTCAATAACAAAATACAAATTAATTCATTCAGGCAACAGGAAGCTACTCAGAGACTAGTCAGCACATTTTACGTACACAAGTGAGTTTCAGCACACAAAAAAAAGAGGGTGGTTGTGTGGGCACTTGCAGTTTGACGCACAGGGGATGTGGGTGGAGACACTGTTTTTCTGTAGGAGAGGACAAGGAAAAATTGCTGACTTACTGGGATCTAGTACTTTGTTAATCTAGGAGTAATAAGGAAGTCACAAAATAAACTGTAATTTTTTTTTTATTACAAATATGTATTAAATAATATGAAACATTAGACAGGGAGATATAATCAAGGTATAATCATAGTACTGTTAATATTCATATTTACAGAGTTTTGTATGTCAATATTTCCCCCGATGACAAATAAATGCATTCCATATGTCACACACACAAATATATATATATATATATATACCGTACATAACAGAATTAACACAAACAAAGTGTTGAGGGAGGACAGACAGGTGAAATGAGTCAGGTAAGACAAACTTCAAAAAAAGAGAAAGACTTTGGCAAGAGTGCATACAAATGACCACTTATATCAAAGTAAACAAAAGATGCCTTTAAAGAAAAATGCATGTACAAATTAAGTAGAGAGGGGGAAAAAAAAAGAGTCCAGTGCATTTTTTCTCATTCCCGTGAGTAGATGAGGAGCCGCCTTGTGAGCTTGGGTACTCCCTGTATCCCTGTGACATCTTGGGAGTGGGTAAGATGGCAGTGTTCATTGTCTACTTGGAGCTGGCAGGTACCAGCATGCTTAGTGTGGCAAGACTTGGTTTTGAGGCCGGTGGTTTGCCAGCAGCCATTTTGTTCAAGCTCCTAACATCAGCCTGCCAGGAAGGAATTTTCTTTGTGGTCATGTGGCGTCGTGCATGTTTAGTAAGGTGATCACTGCGCATGAATCGCCGGTCACACACGGGACACACAAATTTCTTTTCTCCGGTGTGCGTTCGCCGGTGTCTGGAGAGTTCGTCAGAACGGGCAAATCTCTTATCGCACCCATCCCAGCTGCAACTAAACGGCTTCTCACCTGAAGGTGGGGGGAGGAGAAAGAACAGGGAGGGTAAGGAGTCAGCAAATGAGTCACATATAAGTCATCAAAAAATTCCTGCATCACAGTGCCCTATTTGACTAAAGAGTGAGCTCACTCTCTTCCCATCATGAGTAACAATTCCAAAGAAGGAATGCTTTACAGGATACACCACTCATCTATGGTAGTCATATTAAATTCCACATCCTCGCCAGTTATAAACAAACCACACTCTCCTACTGCACTGTAAATGCTCACCTGTGTGTGTTCGAAGGTGAGCCTTGAGGTGTGAGCTCTTAAAGTATGTCTTCCTGCAGCCTGGGAAGTTGCAGACATAGTTTCTCCTGCGAGAAAAGTCCATCTTTGTGGGTGCAGTGCTGCTGCCACCAGGTCCTGCTGGTACGTACACCGGAGCCGGGGCCAAAGGTAGCAGCTTAGTGTTGCCCAGGGTCATGACAGTCTGAGGGCAATGAGAAGCCTGAGTGACTGAGGTCTGAGGGAGCACCAGCATCACCGTGCCCTGGGGCACTGCCGAACTCACAATTAGGGACTGCTGGACAGGAGTGGTTTTAGCTGTGGTGGGTTGGGTCAGGATGGGTGTGGTGCTGCTCTGAATTCCAGTATTGGATGTCTGAACAGTGCTAGGGATGAAGGCTGATATTATACCTGATTGGCTACTGACGGGAAACATCTGGCAGATGATTTGAGGGCTTCTGACCGTGGGAGGGGACAAGGTTGTAGCAACAGAGGGAGGGGGCGAGCTGTTCAGCAGCTGACTGTTTAGAGGAGTGTGTGTGAAGACACTGTCCAAACAGTGTTTTTTGGGACTGGGCTGCAGTTCTGACTCAGATGGTGTGAGAGGAGCAGGAGGAGACGGGGGTGAAGTTATCTGTTCAGTCCTTGTGACGTGTTGCTGTTGATGCAATTGTTGCTGCTGACAGACTGATGTAGTCATTACTGTGTCTTTAGTTTTCTCTGGACTGGGGGCCATTGGAATGTGGTGTTGGCAGGGGGTGCTGTCTGCGGTGTGGCGGATGACGCTGGTGGCCATGGCTCGGCAGGGCTGTGGCGGAGATGGGAGGGATGAGGTTTTTTCAGCAATGGGTGCCAGGAAAGGTTGATGGATACCCGACCCACAACGCTGTGAGGACACAGCCAGGCTTGATTGGAGGCCAGTGCTGGATGTTGAAGTCTCAACAAAGCTGGGACTGTGAGGAGGAGTCATACACTAAAAAGAAAGGGGAAACATAAAGGCAAAGGAATTAAAGACTACCCCATTGCCGAAGCATGTTCTTCTAGATTCAAAAGAGTAGTGTTGAAAAAGATATCACATGTGACGTGTATATAACGTTTTATATTATATATATAATATTATATAAAAAGTTTTATATTTTTTATATAAAACAAATGACTGTTCTGATCAGCAAACTGAGATTTTTATAATCCTGCGTCTCAAAGAATAAACTTTGTCCTGAAGGTCAACCCCAGTCACAAACCATAAAACATGTTTATCTTTGCACATTACATCAAAAAGGCCATCCTGTTTAATCCAGACCTTGACATTCACGAACATATGTTACTTATTAAATATCAGCTATCTCTGAGAATTTACAACTCGAAGTGATTTCACTGCTAACCTCTATCAAAAACCACAGACCATTTACAAAAAGTGGACATAGTTGTCGGATGAAGCTTTCTAGGCATTAAGAACGTACTCTATACAAAGATACCCCTGCTTCAACTTCATTTAACATTAAAGGTGGTAACATTAAAGGTGGCAAGGTGTCAGTTTTGTTTTCATTTAGAGTAAAAAGCATGGAACATATGAGTTGAGCCCAGTGTGGTTGACAGCTGTTATTGTGCCTGGTTGCGGAACATCAACATGGGGCCGGCTAAATATCGGGCCTCAACATGGGAGTTCAAATTCTTGTGGGCGGCATCACTACATGGCCTCTTGGTTTAAACTCAGTGTAGCATAAGTGACACACATGTTATGAAATGGCTTGACACCTGCACAGTATGAGGAAGGTCTTACCAGGGATGAGAGAGAGACAAAGTCCTTGGGGGTCTCTGGAATTTCTGGCGGCAAGAGGGAGTCACAGGAGTCTGAAGCCGGGGTGAGGGGTCTAGGCTTGCAGGGGTTTGGCCTATTGCTGCCCCCAAGGAAGAGGCTCTGACCCCAAGAACTCATACACACGAGCACTTCAGCTGCCTCTAAGTCTGTGTACTCCAGGCCTGAGGTTCCACTGGACAGAGACTGTTCACTGTCATGCCTCTTCCTCTTTGCGATGGACCCACAATGGTCTATGTACTCATTCTGAAAAAACAATAAAGGAAAATAAATAGCCATCAAAAACGCATCAACTGCATGAATCACTTCAATATGACAAGATCATGGATGTAACCTAGAAGAAAAATGTCAGTTCTGTTCACAGAAAAGAGACACAGCACATTCAGATTCAGCTCAGTCAGTGTTCCCGTGCTTTTAATCTCCCGGGCCAAACTGCAGGATGCTGGGTTGGTGGTGACTTCACCTCAGCCCAGCATACACCGCCTCTGGCACAGAGCCAGGACACCTCCCACTTTATATAGACCCAACAGTGACGTGCAGCCGAGATGAGCCATGTGAAATCCCCATGAAGAGGGTTAGGATCAGGAAGTGAGCTTATTGCTTTAAAAAAAACTTTTGTGTCATTTACTTTACAGTGAACAAAGCATTTTACTCCCTCCCCCACAAAAACGCCACCAGGTGACACTGACAGGCTTCCGTACGTACTGAAAACATCATCATCAAGACAGTAATGAGGACCGAATAAAAAGCAACATTATAGAATAAAGTGTGATTTTTTTTAAGGTTTGTATATTAATACGGATAATGCTGTTATGATACCACCGGGGCGTTGTGACACTAAATAATGTCTTTTTTAAAAAATGATGGATTTTGCTTATGATTTAGCTTGATGACAAAAATGTCAAATCACCTTGTAAACAACTGGACGTAAATGAAGTGACGAGGGGGGAAAACAGGAAACAAATAACGGTTAAAATAACTTACCCCGTGTGAATCCATGTCCGTAAATTTCCGCGACGGCATCGAGGAGCAGAGAATTCAACTATGACTTTTGTTGTTGTCAAAGCCAGTGTAGAACAAAGAGACGGCGGTTGCCAATGCTGCTGCCGCTTGTCCCCGGGTTTGGGGTTGAGATGGGTTTTTTCTCCTGACTGCCTGCCTTTTCTCTCAGCTGTGTGTGTAAGACACTGGGAGGAGGGAAAAGCAAAAAAAAAAAAAAAGGAGAGCGAAAAAAAAAGAAAAACAAAACTCACAACACGCACTGGCGGGTGGCAACACTCGACCAATCACAGATGTGTGTGTGCAGACCTCCGGCCAATAAGAGAGCACGGAGCGCGTGAACAGTGCGTGCTCGCTGGACGGTTGGAGGAAATGGGGTGCGTGGCCGTTGGTGGGCGTGGCCGCGGAGTCAGCAGTGTCAGGGTAAACTCGATGAACTGCCAGCCGTTAAACTAGGCGAAAGGTCGATTCAGTCTATGATGCGTTCACGGACCGCAGGAATATCCAGCACCCAGCGGTCTGAAAGCCCGATGCAGTAGCTGCCTTACATTCGGGAGCACAAAATAAGAAACAACACACAGAATGTACAATAAACATTTCAGTTGTATCATATCCTAATAAAGCGGTACCAAAAATACTCACTCACGTTCTACCACATTATCCTTCGCAGAAACTGGTGTTTAATCCCAGCTGACATAGGGCAAAAGGCAGGGTACACAGCCAGTCCATGACAGGGCCACGCAGAGACAAACAACCATCCATTCTCACATTCACACCTATGGGCAATTTAGAGTGTCCAATTGGCCTAATCCTCAAATCTGCATGCTTTTGGAAGCTGGAGAACCTAGAGAAAGTCCATGCACACATACAGGGGAGGTCATGTAAGCTACGTACAGAAAGACCCATGTTCTGACCAGGTCGCGAACCCAGGTCTTCTTACTGCAAAGTGTGCTAACCACTACACCAACTGTGTGGCCCACCAAAAATATTAATTAATTCATTCATTAATGTTAAACTAAAATGCTAGATCTTTGGGAGCAAATTTAAGATGGGTTACATCCTGATATATGCTATCAAATATGTACTGTACAAAAAGCGAAGGACCCTACTGAAGGATCATTAGTACCACGTTTCCCACAATACCTGAATACAACACCAATATGAACTATTACCTGCTTTTCTATATTGTTGTTTTTTAGAGCTATGTGTGCAGCTTTCTACTGGAAAAATTAAATTGATAAGGAAGATCTTGGATTGCCACTATACTGTTTCCATGACACAAACACAAATGATATATATACATTTATATATCCATTTTAATCCTGTTGCCTTCAGTCCTCAGGGAGATAATTTGTTGTTACTCCTTTAAAATGCTTTCAACGTGATTTGTTTTTGTAATTTTACACAAATACACAGCCGACTATGTGACCTGTAGGCCACAATTAACCTCTATGGACATGGGTCACTTAAGCAACAGTGTGACCAGTGTACGCTACTAATGGTCATGATCTTGATGTGTCCATAGTCTATGGGATTAGTTTTTTTTGTGTGTCTTGGGTGGAGGCAACCATACAGCTGCCTTTAGATCCACATAAACGATGCAAGGTTTGATTCATGTAAAGTAAATTATGCAAAGCTTTATTCTCCTGGCACTAAATGTATTTCTTTGAACTTAATGTAAGTGTTATTGTATATTTGGCGTCTTATACTGCGGCCAAGTGACACACCCTTTCTCTGGGATCATTCTAAGTCAGAGAATTCAAATTGCTCCTGACCTACATATGCTGTTACATCACCAACTGCATTTGGACAAATGTGTCCCTATGAACCCTATGGTATGAAAAAGGTGCTGTGTTTTTACGCAAATTAAAAATTCTATTTACCTAATGTATGTTTAATTTACTTTTCTTGATGTGTGAGTGATTTTTGAGTGTCTATTATTTTAACTTGTACACTCAGTTTTCTGGGTGTGGTTGTCTTATTATTTTTCTTGTATTTGTGTGTGTAAAAAATAATTATAAAATAAATAAATGTCCAAAATCATTTGGTGATGAGGTTGACTGCAGTACGCCTGCTAGACCAATTCCATGAATCTAGTTTTTATTCATGTACTGAAAACTACAATTAGAAATAATTAAAATGAAATAAGATACTTGAATTTGGGGATGTAACAGGATGATTTAATGTGGAAGTTGGAGCTGGGCCCAGGCCTGGTTGACCAAGTATCATTTTCATGAGCACACACCCATGGTATTTTAAATTTTTGTGATTTTTTTTTTAAATTTTTTTAAATAAGCTCAGACGACCACACCAAACTTTGCCCTGTCTCACTCTAAAACTCATGTGCAGCTCATCTGCAGTGGAGGGGAGTGAAGCAGGTGTGTTGGTCTGGCCCTGGCGCCTGACTGCTAACAAAGGCGGCATCCGACTGTACCACTGGATGACTCACATGAGCGTGACTTCAGGAAGTGATGAGGGCCTGGAGCTGTAGTAGTGCAACCACAAAGCAAGCAATTTAAGGGACGATAGGGAAAGAGGGAGGCGTCAGAGCGAAAAAGAGTTAGCATGCAAGCAGGACAAGCAGCCCGGCCCTAAGTTCAGCAGCCTGTTTGTGATGTAAGTGGGGTGCTCAACTTCAACTTAGCTGGGGAATCTGGAGGAAAGGTTACACTGGCCCTATCTGGGCCTCTGCATGCACACCTCCCCTGTACAGTGAACTCCCCCCTACTCAGGAACTCCAGGAACAGCTCAGAGAGGGGGGGAGTTGTCCCATCAGGGTTAAGGTCTATATTTTACCAACAGCCCCAGAGCTCTGACAGACAGCTACAGGCAGTGCCACATAAACTGAAGCGCTATGACCACATGAAGTGTCTTCACTTCACTCATAATCTATAAATACTATATTACTGCTACAACATATCTGACTACATTTGACCTCCTGATATACATTTTAAAACATCCATCCTATTGCTGAGAGGAAGCAGTTACCATTATTATGAATTTGTAGTGCATGAGCACGAATGATTGGCGCACATCAACTGAAGACTGCATCTGCCTCGCATGCTAGCAACGTTTTGAAAATATATCAAGATCTCACAAGGTGCAGATCATTTATTATCTGCTTTAATGTCACTTGACATTCATGTTTAATGGTAATAGTAGAAATTACATTCATAACCTTATCAGTTATCGTTCAGTGTACCAATCATAGTCCAAAAGGTTTTTTGTTTTAATGAAATGCAGTGTCTAAAAGGACTGCTGAAAACAGAGTGTTTAAAGCTAATGTTACACACATGCACGTACTTAAACATTTGGAAAACATGCTCAGTCAGTTGCTTCTCTTCATCACAACAACCTGGCATTTGGGTGAAAGGACACGGGTAAAGAGATCGCAGGCTGAAATGAAAACCTTCCTTCCTTCCTTCCTTCCTTCCTTCTATATTGAAAATTTAAAATTTACTATAGATGGACTGAAAAAAAATTCTTACTCTATTATTCTTATGTGCATGCAGACCTTTATTTACTTATTAACTCAATGGATTTATGTGTTAGAGATACAATGATACAGTGGCCACCACTGTATCATTGGATGGTCTGCCTGGTAAAACTACCAGCTGTTTTTAAGTGTCACACAAACAAGAAAAGCAGGAGCTCACCATTGAATAATCTTTATTTATTGGTCAACTCTGCACTGATGGATGCTTTATGTACCACACAACCCCCTTTCCTCCAACACATTAGAATGGAGCATGAAAGTAAGAACGGAGTTTTCTCTACGAAGACCAGCTCCTGATTGGTCAGAATCGTATTCTCAGCCCAATCTGTTGCTATGTAACATTGACTCATGTGCTGCCATTTCACTGTCTGTTGTCCTGACAACATGAGGAACTGGAGGCAGGATCGAGTGCTCGCTGGAGGAGTTCCTGTGGCGACAGTCTGAGCATGTGTGGTCCCTAATGAGGAAGGCTCACAATTCGTGACATTAAACGTTATTATACCTTTAGAAATCTTCCAACTTCAATCTTTTATAACTATCTCTGCAAGACAACTGTATTCTATTGTGGTCTTTCTTGAGTCTTCATGTTGGAACAGTTTGAGGCTGTTTTTTTATTTTATGTTTTTGTAGTAGGTTTTTAAAAAAAATACACCGACCAATTGTAACTTTCTGTATCTTGCGTTCTATTCTATTCTATTCTATTCTATTCTATTCTATTCTATTCTATTCTATTCTAACTATAACTTAACCCAACAATCATCTATTTTTCCAGAATTCCTGTTTACTGCAATTTTAAATGACTAAATCAACATTAAAATATCCGGTGCGCAAATGTACATAAAAGTAAAAAATAACATAGTATGAGTCATTCTAAAGAACTCTATCTATGAGCTCTAGACAGGGCTGCCAGAAATGAGCACCTCAAGGACATGATCAATTTTTTTTCCCAGTGCAGAGAAAAACCTGGCAACTGCAGACTTTGTTGGCTGTTGATTGCGGAGATAATTGAGATGCATTTGTAGATATTTAATAACAGTATAATAAAAAGATGTGTCATTTGATAAAACAGTCTGCTGTAATTTATCTGGGGGACCAAACTTCATGTGAAGGAGTGTGATCATGTTCTTGGTGACCTTTTTAATCTCTTTCTCGAATATTTGGGTATTAGAGTTAATGTCCTCAATTGCAACCTTCAGCATTTGTGAAAGGCGTATTACGATGGCATTGACATCCTTCATCTCTGGGGGTCCCATGTCATGCCTCAGGAGTTCAGTAATGAGCCTCTTGGAAAAAGAAGTGATGAGGTGCCTTGTCACCTCCTCTTTTTCATCTTCATCAAGAGGCAAAACTGCACAAAATCTGCTTTTATAGATTTTGTACTTGGGTGCAGGGAAATCAGGTTGTGGGTGCACATGGGAAGTTAATTCTGATGTGGCCGCCTTTGCAATTAAATCCTCAATATCAGCTATTGCACCAGCCATGACCTCACAGCAATTTGTTTCTGCTGATTCATTGTACATCCAGAGCCGTACCTGCTGCAAGAACCTTTCCACTGCATCCTCTGTCATTGCATACTGCACCTCAGGTGAAAAGTAGGAGTTGTCAACCCTCACTGTAAATTCAGAAAGGACAGAGTCAGAAAGGCAGGTGCCTGCGGGAACCATCGGTTTTGGATATATCCTGTCAAGCATGAGATAATCATATATTTTATTGACCAATTCCCAGGAAAATGTCCTGATCTTGCCACTTGACTTCATATTTCCAAGTGTTTCAGATGCAAGTTTCTCTTGCTGGTTTTGTACGTTCAACAAAAAAGCAGCCTTAAAATTCTCTTGAGTCTGCCTTTTGCTCCCGTTGATCAAAGTCATCCTGTTGCTTGGACTGATATTTGCAGGTGTGTGTCTCGGAGAGCATAGATCAGATTCCAGAAAAATGTCATCAACTTGATTAGAGTCATAAGACTCTATGAACGTCAGCTGAGAAGCCTGTGAATCTTTCGCAAGACTCACCAGGAACTTTGTGTCTTTTTTTGTAAGCACACTCTTGAGGTTTGCCATCATTTTTTCAAATTCTTTCTTGACAACGGTGGGAAATTGTGGGTAGGTGATGGTAAAATATCCTTTTTCAGCCTGTGAGGCAAAAAACTCTATTACCCTGTCAAACGTTAATGCCATATTAAAACAGGGTTTCAATAGCCTGCTTTCAGAACGCAGGTCATTCCATATGTGTATGACAATATCGAACGCTGCATGCTGAGCCTCCAGACGTTTTGTATGAAAACCTTGACTCTCCTCTGCCATGTTTTGTGTGCCGGACCATTTCATGAGGATTTCGGTCACTTTCTCAACGGCAGAGATGAAAGAGATGTTGAATTTTTTGTGTTCGGGGGATTTGCGTTGCTCTGATGCAGAACTGAAGCTTTTCTGTTTCAGCCAGTAACACAAGCGTTGATCAATCAGATTACCCAAACAAAGGGCAGCACAACACACCATTTGCTGAAGAGACTTTGTGCTGGATATGGAGCCTTTGACATAAACAGCAGGCTGTGATGGCCAAACAAAGCTATTCATGACCATGGATTCAATGCACTGTACCTTCTGTGAAACTTCCCACTCAACTCGTGCTGTCAGCTCTTCAGCACGCTCACATTTGTACTCAGGGACACGAAGAGCATCTGCAAATATACCAGAGAGGGAGTCTCCCTGAAACATGTTGAGGTCCTTTAAAGCTCTACCCCAGTGAGTCGGTGATGGCTTCCTGCGCAAGGCCACCTCGAACTCTGGCAGGGTCATTCTCACAAAATCTGTAACAAGTTTCTGTACGATGTCTGTTATCAGATCAGCCAGAGAGGCTCTAATGGTGGAGTCACATGTCCTTGCAGCTAACAGACACCACTGTGATGTAGAGAATCTTTCAAAATGTTTTAGAACTGTGGGCAGAAGAGCCTCTCGTATCGAGGTAGGACTGTCCATTTTGGTACCTGTGATGTTTCATTACTGTCTTGTTCTTTTTTTGTTGTTGTTTTTTTTGCACACCTTAGCTTGATCTCATGGTCTTGCTTGTGTAGACTTCTTTTAGTTAGTTAGCAACTTCTAGTTATTCTGGATTCCTTTATCCAGTTTTGCTGAATATAAATCTCCTCTATATTTTCCTAATCAGTCCTGTTGTTCTCAAAAACTTAAATACACACCTCCTCCTATACTATGTCACCGTCCTGGCTCGCCTTTGATCTGCACATGGGTTTCTGTAGTAACTATAGAACATATTAGGTAATTTTATCTGCCAATGATCTGCGAATGGCACGCGGATCAAAGTGAAGTTTAAATTCCTAAATTGTTCATTGTGTTGCTTAAAAGCTGTCAGAATTAACTTTGCAGAACTAGGAGTTCATTTCCTGGGAAAACAGCACGAAGTCGTGATGTAACTACAGATACAGTTGTTGTGTCAGTTTTTAGACTGAACAGTTTAGAGGTGTTATTTAAAGCACCAACACACTGAATCACAGAGGCACAAAAAAGACATCTCATCCTGTTGTGTCACCAATTTCCCATCTTTCACTTTGAAGCTGCAGTTGCTCCGAGTCATACAAACACAGAACATACTGATTCAAGTTTTATGAATAATATATCGTAAAAACACTTGTTTAGAAAATACCTAATAAAAGTCACCGGATTAGTCAAATGAATTGGTGACATGAATCAGGTATTTCATGTATCACATATGTATTTCCGAGGAAAACTGACAATTTCAGTGTTGTTTTCTGGAAGTGTGAATTCCTCCTGTGAGCTACTCCTGGGATTTTATAGTATAGTACATAGTATAAATATAGGTCATTTGTGGTCTGGTCTGACAAGGGTAAGCTACACGGTCACCTGGCCCGTCTAAAAGTAGGACACTGCCCGTTTTCATTGATAACATGGTTTCCATCTGGGACAAAAGGAAAAACAGATTTTTAGCCACTTAACAAAATAACATCTACACCTGCTGAAGTCTAAAATTATATATTTACCACAAACAAGTGCAAGCTGTAGTAGAATCTCCACATTTTAATAAAAATCCTATCATGTATACAGTATAAAGCCATGAACTGCCTTTACAAGGTTCATGGACCTTTTCCAAGGTCATTTCCAAACACTTTTAAGGTCCATTCTTATCTAATGCTTACGAGGTGTAATATTTACTTCACTATCTGAGATTAGTGTTTGTATGATAAAATGTAGCACCACACACAAAGGCTGAAGGAGACACCATTAATTTTACAGATATAAAATCAGTAACTGTGTAAATAACTGAAGGGAACATACTGTAGATGTCGATACAAAAACCAAGACAGCAGTGAGAGGAGAGCTTTTATTGAGCACTTTGTGCAACAAATCTTTTTATAGAATAGACAAAAAACATTGAATAAAAACATGTGAATCACTTTTTGTCCCTTGACATAATGTTAGAATAACTTCATATAAAAAAAAAACAAAAAAAAACATTATATTATTTGGAGCAAGAGAATTTTGAGTATTATGGAAAAAACAATGACCCACATCCTCTTAATAAATATATACACAATAAGTACTGAGATATAAAAAAGACAGATCATATAGATCAATTTTTCAGTTGACGTACAACAATATTTCCATTTAAAAAAAAATATTTTTTTATCAGTTAATATGTGTTGTATACTGAATGTTTGGCAATAGAGGGATTTTTTTTTGTTATTGTGTGACCTAAATACCGTATTGCACTTCCAGAACAGACTTGTTTAAACTGTCCTAGACATTCATTGACCTGTTTCACCTACATTCAGTAAACTACTCTACAGGGGGAAGGTAGCTGTGTTTTAGCTGTGTTTTAATTAGTATATTAAGTGACCGTTTAATACTTACAAAGAGGCCATTACTTAAATTGATCTGAGGAGAAAAAAAACATCTGTTAAGCCATTTATTTTACAAACAGAATGCATCCTGTGCCAAAAGAAATTAAACAAACACTTACACTATTCTAGCCAAATTGTACTATAATAAACACTAAATACTGCCATGTTGTTTAGCATTAATACACTGAACCTCTGTGGCTCCTTTAACAGTTTGCTGACTTCAATTTGTGCGTAAAATACCTAACTTTACAAATTGTAATTGTCAGTGCTGTGGCTTCAAGAAGGGACATATGAGCTGTTTCTCAGGATAAAATTCAAATGCATGAGAAACAATGCTGCTTGCATAGCATGAGGTATAGCAGCACTAAATATTTCGGCACATTTAAAATTAAAATTTTACAAAAAGAAAAATAGTGAGGCACTAATATTTGATAAGCATAAACTCATATTCTCACTGTGTACATGACAAAGGTGTCATACCATTCAAGACACGTCAGCATTTGTTAATTCTCATGCCCAAAAAAAGTACTGAAATTAAGCAAAACATATAACTTATACTCTCTAATCAACACAGGTGTCTGTTAAGAGCTATGGCTGTTTGAATTCCTCTTTTGGGACGTTTAAAATCTGTTTGATATAGAACATTGACATTTCAATTATAGATCAAGTCCATAATCACTACATATTTACACATGTAAACCACTTTTCCTGATGGATCCATTTGTTGTCCACACCTCTGCCCATGATGATGTCACCTTCATGCTGTCCAATCAGATTTCAGTGAGGGTGAGTTTGTACATGCCACCCAACTCTTCCATGGTGATCTGGAAGGTGTCTTCGTTGGAGTAGTGTTTGATGATGTTGTCATCCATGTGGACTAGAATACTGTTTTAAGACAGATATGAGTGTAAGTGTCTGCCAAATTCAACTTATAGAGAACGTACAAAAAGGGTGTCAAGTGTGTGTGCTTTTCCTTTAAAGCTAACTCCATTGTATGAAAAGTAAACATGAATCCAGCAGCTACTTAACTCAGCACAAAACGTGGAAACAAAAGAAACATCCTAAAAAATGATAAACACTGGTGTTATTTGGGTGGTGGTGTTGATGCTGTTTGATTTAACATAAATATCAAAATTAAAACAATATCAGTCGCCCTCTGAAGTTGTTTACCAATTTGCATCTCTGCAATGTGCAAAATACCTGCCAACTGGAATATAGTTAATATTTGAGTTAAAAGTCCATCATGTGTTTTTATACTTTGTAAGGACTGACAAGCTTATCCTAACATTAACAGAGGGAAAACTAAACTCAGCTTTCGCAATAAAACTATTAAAGTCATGAAAAGTAACAAACACTTGAGGTAAAGATAAAAGAAATAAAATTAAATAATATAATAAAATAAAAAATATTTGGTGACATAACATATACTCACCCTTTCTTGCACTTCTTGTACACTTTTCCAACCTTCTCCAAAGGTAACTCGTATTTCTCTGAAATCTGTTGTAGAAAAATACTAATTACATTACATTGCATTTTTTCCATCACACACACTACGTTCCTGCTCCCCCTCATCTCTTTTCTTCCTCCAGGACACCTCCACCTCCTTTTCACCAGAACTTTTACCTCCATCCTTTAGTCCCTTCCACCCTTTCTCTTGACTGAATCATACCTGATGCCCGTTTTTACACCCACACACACTCTATGAAACAGGAACCTAAAATGAAACACGACATATTCACAGTAACAATAAAAAACTCACAGCTTCCATCAGGCCTTTCAGCGTGGGATTCTTCAGCATGAGGGCGTCAAACACTTCCTCTGTCTCCTTGCGCACATACAGCAGCACTATGTGGTAGGAAGAGAGAAAAGGAGTCAGACGGGGGTTGAAACAAAGCATAAACATTCATGGAGTGAACAAAAACAAACCTCAAGAAAAAGTCATGGGTTGACATGAAACTAGTGTATTTTCTTTCATTTTCTATGGGTTTGAGGGTTTGTGACTTTACTGCATCAGTGTCTTGATTTTGGAATAGTAAATCTCATGCACAAGGCCCAGACAAAGCCAACTGAACATACACTATGATGGTAAGGTTATAAAAAGACACACATTAGCAGAATGACAGCCCCACCACTCATTCACTATAACCACACTTCTCAAAATAGATCTAACTCTGATTGGATTTGCCCGTAATGCTTTCCAACCTTTTTTTTTTTGTTGTTGTTGGATCTTGTGATATTTGTGGCCTCAACGTGAGACTAAATCATCCTCTGTTTTCATGCCAGCTTCAGTTCAAATACACAGTTATGTTCACAGGGATTTTCATTACTTTTATTCGCTTCCATATAAGGGCAAGTAAGAAGAAAGTTAAACTGAACTACATTAATGTAAGGGGAAGTCTAGCTTTACACTGCCATGGTATGCACAGATCACGCACACAGTTGTGCTGCTCTCACTGTGGTTTGTAGCAGCCATGAGCAACTTTATGTGATGTGTCATTTAAAGGAGGCTGCAGACAGAACACATGACTGACAGATGTGACTCCTAACTAAAGATGTCCACCAAAGCTCCACTTAAAAATCATGACAACTGTGAAAAGGTCAAATGTACAACTACATCTTTTACTATAGTTTCATTAAGAGTTTAACAACTTGGCAATGCTCTTTGCTGAATCATGCAACATTTACTTCAAATTGTGCCAAGAGTCATTTATTGCTGATCTAAAATTGAGTTATGAATTGATTTAAAATAAAGCTGCATAATATGATTTAATAATATGATCATATTTGGATTACTTTGACTGATATTGGGATATGATTCATAATTAATGAACTGTATAACTGTTTAAAATCTTCCTCTTGCAGCTAAATATCTTTGAGCATATTCAGTTACATATTTGGTACCAGTTAAGTTGGCTGCATGCCTAGAAATAGGAAATAGGCCAAAGGGCACAGGCTTGTTTGCATGTGTGTGCACGTAGTGATCATTGGTATTTTGTTGGGTCAGAGGAGGCCTCAGGCACGTGTGTGTGTTTTGAAAGACCTGGAATTATCACATGGCCCAGAGAGAGACTGTGTGGTGGGTGCCTTCAGGGGCCGACTGGCGCGTACACACATACATGCATGTGCACACACTTAAACACACTGATTTAGCTGCAGAGAAGTGCATCATTCAGAGACTCCTGGTGAGCATGTGAACAGTCACAGTGAACAGTCACAGCACTTGCACTACAGAAAACACACACTCACTCACTTAAGTACCTTTTTTTGGTTCCTCCACTCTTGCCATCTTGTTTGGAGGCGAACTGAATTCTTCTTCACTGAAAGGTAACCTCTTCATCCCAGAGCTGCAGCGGACACATACACACGCGCACACACATTAGTTAAATGCCCTTTGTAACAGGCTATAAATCACAAGCAAGCACACACACAGGCTTTTCCTAGAAACAACTACCCTGTAGCCTTCCTGACTGTTTTTTTTTTTTTTTTTTTTTTTGGAAATATGTGTTACAAAACAAAACAGAATGTTATTTCACTCACATGCATGCTGCACGTAGTGTATACTGTGGAAATGACACAAAATCTTTCCCCAGTTTCCCCTGTTTTATTTAATGGGAAGCTGTCACTGGTTGTCTTTGTTCAGCACTATCACAGTTAATCACAGTTAAGTCATATGGCAATACCTAATGTACTGCTAGATGTTACTTGCGTTGGAAACTGTGTTGGGATGACAGTTAACATATTCATGATATCATTACATCATACATGTATTTGCAGTCATCTGGTGCTGGCTGGTTTCAGCCCTTTATCTGTTTGCACATTCAGGTGTACATTGCACAGACTTTGTACCAGGGAGCTGGCAGGGTAAAGTCTGTTTAATGTCAAAATTCAGCTGAATCCGACACGTGCATTCTCAAATACAGCTATACAGCTCCTCTGGGTAATGTGTAGAAAAGTTCAGGGATGTAATGCATGTGGGAGTTTCTCAAAAGAGAAACTCAACCAACAGTGTAACTTGATCACAAACGACTCTATACATTATTGGTTTGACCAAAAAGTGCAACAGGTCAAATGTAAATGTAAATTGCAACTCACCTGTCCTCTCCATCTTCTGCTGCAAAAGGCTGTAAGACAAAGAAAAGTAGAAGTTCACTCAAACAGAATGAAGAGGTAAAAAGCAAGCACATACTATTTAAACGGAAAATATCGTTTGTTATAAATGTCAAATATTTAATTCGATGCACTTGAAAATTATTTTAATCGACACTACAGCATGATCTGGGAAGTCAGTGCTATGATACAACTGCTCCAGTTCAAACAAATTGTGTTGTTTGCCAACAAGTTCAAAGGCAAAGTGAACAGCCACGTCCAAAAGGTTTCTTCTGTTGACCAATTTGTTCTTCCTTTATCACTGAGAACAGAACCTGACAACACACACCACCAGCAAATAAGCTGTAGGATTCCACAGTATATATTGTACGTGGAACACAGTTAAAGCTGAAAAACATGATCAAAGAGAAGGTGCAAACACAGACAGGAGGTCACAGATACTATATACATATATAAGACACTGATAGGACAGGAAACTGTGGCCCACTTGTGTTTTTTCAAATGCAAACTATTTATGATTATTATAATAATTCAACAAAAAGTCCAAAGATACTATTAAATGTCACGTATGCGTGTGTAACTGTATAGAAACCTGCACTGAGTGGATGTGACTAGTGAATATTTGAAATTCACTCAATACATTTCTAAAACTGTTGATTGCTTTAGCTAAATATCAGTGTGAATCTTTCTTATGCTGTTTGTCACTTTAATAAATAACAGAGTAAGAAACCAATTAATTATTATACAAAAGTCCAATCATTTTTTTTGAATTCTCAGAAAATACGTTTTTTTTTTCCCCCTGGAAAGCTGCTGTTTTTTTGGAGCCCTTTGTCCTGCAACAGTATTGATTGCAGGTTGTGCTGTTAATAGAAATCTATTTTGAGAGGGATCCTGGTAAACTCAGTTTTTCAGAAACTGATAGGGAGGCCAGGAACAGTTCAGAGGGGTTCAATGTCACTTCCAAACCAAAAATAACCCCCTGTCTGGAACAGACTTGCTACAAGGACAGTAAACCTAGTGACTGCACAGAGAAAATAAAGGGCGCTTTCTGATGTTATTTGTGCTCAGCATTGCTTATATTTTGACCAGCAGGGGGGGCTCTAAATTCACAAATAATTGAAATTTTCAGTGGACCATCCTTTTCTCTGTGCGTTTCTCAAAAAAAATCATCTTTTGCATCAACACATTCATGTCTGTTTTTAAAAAATGGCCATATCTTCTGTATATGGTAACAAACAAATCAAAGATCCAGGGTTTAAGAATTCATCCAAAGTCATCCAAATGTAATGTAAAATAACCAATCTGGCTGGACTGTTGACTGTAGAAACATGGTGGCCTCTACAAGTCAAGGCCCTCGTATAAAGTACATATCAACGGCTTATTCAATGGCTACAAAAACCGCAACTACATTTAACTTAAAGCAATTATACAATTAAATAAACATAGTATACTTACTTTCTGTCATTAAACCCTCCTAAATGTCAATGTGCTAGTAAGCGTAGTAGTAATATTCTGGTAAATGATTCATTTTGTGAGTAAGCAGCCTGAAATACACCTCTCAGCAAGCAGGACTCCTATCACAGCTCCAAAGCAGAACTCTCCGTACGTGCTAAGTAACAGGCAAGCAGGTCACCTCGACCCAGCTGGCTCAAGAGTGGGTGGAGGCGTAAACGTCAAACTGTTTATGAACCACAGAAGATGCTATGAGAGGGCACCAAACCACAGCAGGAAAACAAAAACAAGTCCATTCCCAGAAGCAACATGCAAGACTTGGCACTGTGTGTCATAGTGAACAGCACCGGAGGCGCTAGAGGTGTGTATCTGTGACAAGCACTCACATGGCGCTGCAAGGTGGAGAAGTGAATGTCGGGAATGAAAAGCACGGGCTGAGTCTCAAGGTCGCCCATCATCTTGAAGATGGTCACATCATTGCGTTTCTGAAGGATGGGAACTTTGACATCCACAACTGGTCGAAAAAAAAAAAGAAAAAAAAAACAGGAATGAGTTTAATGAGTCTTTTCACCCTCTGTTAATGTATCAGCACTTTTTATCCGGCCTCAGTAAAAGCCTCTTAAATGAGTCTGGTATCCACACACTTTGTAAAAGTAAAAATAGGTGCAACTCCTTTCATTTGGTAGAAAATGAAGAAAAAATAATTACATTTATTTGTTTATAAGTGCATAATCACCTGATTTTATGAACTGTTGTTCCTGGAATGAGCCTTTTATATTTTCTGTATATCTGGACTGGGTCAGCTCTACAGAGGCCGCCAATATGGACCAACATATTTTAACAATAGCCCACAACGGACTAACTAATATTTTTTGTTTTGATGCTAATTGAAGACTACATACACTATGTTCTTTAACAGACACTGTTGTTTATACCTGTTAAGAAATATGAATATGGTATTTTTTCCTTCTGAATAGCGAATTTACTTTTATTTACTTGCTTTAGGTTTTAGTAGATCTCTCTAATAATGAGCATGGGGCAGCTGGAAGTCTGTGGCTTCCTGGAGGTTTCTAGTTTGTCTGTGCAGGCTGCCTTCAGTGTTGAAATACCATATACACATATACCCACTTGTCTTGTGCACAGGCTCCCTGATTTGCCTTTAACTTATACCTTCTGCAGTCACTGCCTTCATGATAAAGACACTTCCTCCTGTACCAGAGGTCTTTAACAAGTTGGAGAAACCTGTGATGTGGGAGTGGTTTGTTGTTTTGTTACGCATAATTAGGCGTGACAATTCCCCCCCCCACTGTTTTTCTTTACGGAAATCAGTACGCCTTCAGTACATCACTAAATTGTTATAAGATATCAAACAACCGTTTGAGTTCACAATTTCTAATGATACACACCATAAATAAAAGTCCCCCAAATGACTTACAGGCCAGGCCAGGGTTTAGGTCAGTCATCTTCCCTTTCCGGCGGGACTGCTTCCTCTCCTCGTCTCGGATCTTCCTCTCCGCTCCCTTGTCGCAGAACACTTTGATCTGGCAGTAGGCGCGGTGGATAGGCTTGTTGCTGCGGTTGTTGTAGCTGTATGTGTCGATCTGGAGGTTGAGAGGAAGACCCTTCACCCCCTTCTGAGACGAGAAGTCTGTGCTCAGGCAGTTGACAGAGATGAAGATCTGTGGAGAGAGGAGCAGGAAGGACAAAAGGACAAATAAGACGAGGACAACGCAAAAAAATGGAACAACGAAACATAAGTCTACTTTAGTGACCATCTTCTTCTCTAACAAAACCTTTCTCTCACTATTCACACTGGCACCTGTGTGAAATTCTTTCACTGTTCTGTGCTGCCATCCACTGGTCATTTACAGTCATTACACACTTTCTTTTTCTGTTTGTTCTGATGGAGCCTCCTGAGGCTGCGCTGCAAGGCATTATTTGAAGTTAACAATTATTTGTAGTTAACAATGTAATGTTAGGTAAACTTTAGGTTTTAGGATTTACAGTAGTTACATGAGCCACCTGGTCACCAGATCCAAAGTACACTTTTATCAATTACTGTTAATATACAGATCAATGAAGCCAGATAGAGATAAGAGATCCTGTTTATGTGACAGTTCCTTTGTATTAGAGGTCTATGGTACTTATATAGAAAACAGGTTACCATTATGTCAACAAAGAGTGTTTGAAACACCTACTGGAGACAACCTTAGGGCTGAGGAGCAGATGTCACTGATACTGATGTGTCATACAAAGCTTAAAAAAATGTAAATGTATGGCAGTTGGTAACCATATTGTTGTATTACAGCCTTCCACTGAATGAAATCCTCCACTACTTCTCTCTATGGCACATTATAATGTAACAATCCATTATATTTACTATGATTGATATAATTATATACTATATTATATTATTGCATATTTTTTCCCTCACTTCTGGTCAAATGCTTAGGACAGAAGATGTCATACCTTGTACAGAATGTATCTATGGGGCATGTTTACCTCAAGTAATATGTCATATACAGTATAATAATTTACAGTATAGTGTAAGTAAAATGTCATTTGAAATGTAAAATGTGATATATTGTATAATATGTAAAATGTAACCGTGAAATGCTTTGGCAACAACATATTTTTTTAATGCTAAAAAACGTCTTAAAACAAAATGTGATTGAAACAGTAGCCCTTGGAGGCAAATTGAATTGATTTGTGAATATGGGCCACACAAATAAAATACCCTGATTAACTGATCAATTGATTAAAGATCAACACGGCACAAATTTCTTCTCACTTCCATGATCCATCCATGTCAGTCACTTCTCCTTCTGTGTTTGCTCAGTTTGCACCAGTGTCACTGTGTGAACTGGAAAAACTGTGGCTCAGATAAAACATCAGGCTCTCTAGCTGATGTTGTTCTAGCCCATTTCTTTAAAGAGATCTGGGACACCATTTGTTTAAGTGTTTCTGCCATAATAAACAGCAGCCTTGCTACTGGTGTTGTATCAAAATGTTTTAAACAGGCCGTGGTGCAGCCCATAATAAAAAACCCTAACCTGGATACCTCTATTTTAAAGAATTTTAGACACATTTCTAAACTCCCTTTTATCCACAAAATATTGGAAAAAGTTGAAACCAATTGAAGTCTTTTTTTAAAATGTAAATAGCATCTTACAGATTGGTTTTAAACCCTTTCACAGCACTGAATCAACAGTTTTAATGACTTGCTTTTAACCACTGACAATGGAAACACAGCTGTTTTTGTTCTTTTAGATCTTTCAGCTGCTTTTAACAAAGTAGACCACAGCAGAACACGTAAGCAAGAGCACATCACTCCTGTGTTGACATCTCTGCACTGACTCCCAATTAAGGTTCTGCTTTTTTATGTGTATTTATACTGTATAGTTTATTGACATTGTTCTGTGTTTTATTGGTATTATAATCATTTTTTTGCTTTATGGTTTTATTCAGCTTTTAGTTTACATTGTCATATATCATGTCTGTTTTGTGTATTTAGGTGAAACTTGGTTGTTTTTAAATGTGCTATAGAAAGAAATTGGATTGGATTGTACTGGATTGGATAAAAATGCAAATGTAGTCATAACGATTTTTAGCCTGTTCAGTATGTTCAATTGGTTGTAACAACTTATCTCATATCTTAATATACAATGCTACTAATAACGATAATACCTAGATTTTATTAGAGCTACAGTTTTACTTCTTGCGTTTCTTCTGTATTATGTATATTTTTAAACCTTAAACTTATCTGTTACATTTAGACTGAATAACACGTCATAGTTAATGTGTTTTTATTGGTGTCTGTATCATTTTACTTGTATTTTGGGATTCTGGTGTTTCCACTTCATCGTGCAGTGAAGTGTGAGTAGATTTTAAACTCTGTTTAACAAGGAGAAAAAAAATAATGCAGTGACATGTTTTTTTCTTTTTGGATGATTCCATTAAATTGCCCCAGAGTATGTAAATTTAAAGGTGGGGCTGCCTTTTGCAAATACACTGCAATTAGATATATAATGAAGGACAATCACCCCAAGGGCACACACACACACACAAGTTTACACAGTTATTCTTCTGCATTGACTTCCATTCATTATAATGACCTTAACAAAAGATTATCCTCAATCATAACCAGTTAGTTTTGGGTTACTCCCCAAACTTAACAAGTTCCTCAAAAATGAAGTTCTGCCTCATTAGGACCAGGTTTTGGTCTTGACAAGGTCTGTACACACACATATACCTTCATCTGTCATCTTACACCACACTGATGAGATGCTAAAATAACATGGTGGGTGGTACTTCCAAAAACACACACACCATGATGTCATGAATACACAAGGATGAACATCCTATAGACACAGGCCTCGAGTCATGAGACAGTTGGGCCCACATCCTGTTTTTTGTGCGTGCGTGTGTGAGTGTGTATGTGTGTGAAGCCTACACAGAGCATGGCACTCTAAATGAGTCATGTTGTCTCTTTGTCTGTTAATTAGCCTGTCAGCCATCATTGTCAGTCTCAGGCTGTTGGTGAGAAACCGTGCCAGAGAGCGTTAAGGAAATGTCAACAACAGACGGGGGAAAAAATCCCGTGAGGAGTGTAGAAAAGAGGGCAGGAGCTCCTCCTTTCTGTCACCTGTTGGACAGGAATTTATTTGTCAACTGGCCAATCCGGTCTTTGTCCCTCCTGCTGAGTTTCCTCATTCCTGCACCCTTTGACGCTCCTGCCTGTCGTGTAGGCATTCCTTAACATGAAGCATCACAATGGAGGTGACAGGCAGGTTGGACCAGTTAAGATGGCATGTGCAATGTAGTGCATGTGCATGAGTATGGGAAAATTCACACACCACCACCACCACACCCTCTCTCTTCTGTCTATGTCCTTATTTTCTTTTACCGTTAATTTTGGAGGACTCCTGATGATCAAAGCAAATGATTATCACTTATGTATGAAGATGCGTCCACAACCTAAACCTTAACTCCGCTCCGTGACAGAAACTGACTAGGACCTTAAAAAGGTGGAGTGGTCTATTTTGTATGGGCTCAGCATGTGCTGAAAAGATCAAGATGAATTTAAGACAAAGATGCAAATGGAAACAGCCTAAGACAATGAATCAAAGATTACAAGGAAGTTGAAAAAATGGCAGTCTCTCTAAAATGTTTAATTTTTGCTTTAGACTATGATTCATGGATGTAGGCTTGTGATTAATAGATGGAGTGAACCAGCTGTAAGTGTGTGTGTGTGTGTATGTGTGTGCCTTTAACTGTCTTACTTTGGCTTCTTCATTTGTGTCCCAGGTGAAAGAAATGGCGTTGTAGGAAATCTCCTCGATGTTGCCAATTGTGTTGAAGCTCTCCTTGTAATCAGCTGTAAAAACAAACACCCAGAGTTCAGTGACGACATAAGCAGTGAAGTGAGATGTAAAATACATGAACGTACACAAATGCACATTAAATATAAACATTGTAACAAGGCAGAAGATATATTTATAGCTGTTACTGTGTGATACAATGAGATATTAAATATAGAGGAATGCCCCAGTCAGTCGGTCTCCATGGAATTGATATTTCAGACATGGCTTTTATGTGTTGTATTGTATTTCTATGTATTGCTTCTATTGTTCTGTTTTTATTTACTGTAAAAAGTTTGAACTGAAGGTGAAATGTGAATTGATGGATGGTAGCATCTCTTACCGATGTCGAGACACCTCTGCTTGGCAGTGTGCTGTCTGGAGTGCCAGTACTTCCAGTGTTTCAACTGATCATCTCTGCATTTCTCCTCTCCAAACACCACCATCACAACACTCTGCAGATGACATATGCAACATGAAGTCCATGTTTACTTATTCTGACTTTACGTTAATTGTTTTAGGTTTATTTTGATGTCCTTCTTACCCTGACTTTGGGGATTGGTTGCTGCAGGCCTTTGCTGTCAATCTCTCTGAGGGTGATGGGGTAAAACTGGCCTTTGTTGAGATACGTCATCGTCCCATCACCTGTCTTCTGACGCAGAGACTTGGATGCCTCCAGAGTGTATTCAAAATTATTCCTGAGAGCAGAGAAATAGGAGCAGAATCAAGAAAACAGTTTTAATCATTTCTTTATGTAAAAGACGATTATATCGACATTTATGCTGAGAAATCTTAATTTAATTCAGGGTGATTTCAAACAGAAGATAAAGTGCAATGGGGCACACTTCACTGCAGCTAAATTGAATCAGAGAAGGGCCAGGTAACGCCCATGTGTGTAGACTCTCGTCTTTCACATAGAGGGGAGTTTGGTGTTTCCCCAGTGACAGCGATGAATGAGGCCATTCTACGGTGCTGTGTCAAAAGCTGAATGGTGGTGTGGTGGTGGAAGTTGAGCGATCGGCCGGCGGCAGCACGACTTACCCCGGCACGGTGTTAAATTGAGTGTAGTCGTCAGGCGTCATGGAGGCCATACGTAACTGGAGATCTCCTGGGAAAGAAAACACCTGAGGCACACAAAGAAAAACACAAGTGTGAAGTCAGGAGGATACTGAATAACTCACTTTGCTTTGATTTTAAATTATCTATTTTAATTTGCTCATCTTATAATGTACCGCATTGGTACAGCATTTTGCTGTAACACCCTTCAGAGATTTTCCTACTTCTTCTACCACTTACTGCAGTTTGAGTGGTTTTTGTTAATTTACCCTCCATCTCATTTTCTTTTTGTTGAAAATGCCTCTACTCTGTTGCTAACCCCCCCCTCTTCTTGTACTGGAGGTTTTCATAAGGTTAAAAAAAGAAAGTAGAGGGAGAAAGGGCTTTGGCTATTGTAAGAGAAAAGTACAGCACTGTATTGTGTTGGTGAGACAATGACATAATAACACACTAGCCACTGTTTTGGCATGTTCAAATAAAACCAAGGAAGACTGAGCCCACCACTGGCTCCATGGGATCAGGTGAATATCCTATTGTCTGATGGGAAAGTTCTTAGAGTGGAAAGTGGAGGAGAGGAGGGGGAGGAGAGGGAGGAAGGGGCAGTTGCCGGGAGAGCAGTAGTGGGGTTTTCGAGAGACGGGAATCGAAACACTCACCTCCTGGGAACCATCCTTGAAACTCTCGGAGAAGGTGGAGTCGGGCGGCGTGCGGGACTGTGTACTAGGGCTGAACTGGACCGTGTTGTGGGTGAGCTGGCGGTCAAAGACGCCCACGTGGCTGTCAGTTTCGGCGCAGTTGTTTGGCACGGACACTGAGAAGCCGTGGGTGGGCGCCTCTGTCTTGACGGGCGGGTAGTTTGGCACGGCAGCAATGGAAACTGTGACTGTCGTGTCTGAATAAAACAACAAAATTAGTAAACTGACAATCACGTTTTCTGCTTTTAAGTAGCTTATTGTCTATGTGTTATTGAGTGTGAACTGACCTGGGGAAGGGAACTGGCCCCTCTTGTCCTGGGCCAGCTGAAGAATATTAAAGGGCCCCTTCAGAACCTGGATCCTACTTTCCATGCCAGGTTCCTGGAGTGGAGCTATAGAATGTCCGGCCTGGATGTGGTGCCTGCCAAAATAATAACAAACGTGGATTGGATTGAAAGTCTTAAATGTTTATTTTTGGTGAAGCCAAAACCACCAGACATACAGTAAGGATTCAAGCCATTAAAGCGGAGTAAAAATATGAATTGAACTAAACGCACTACTCAGACTGTAAATAACTATAAAAATAAAAACAAAGAGTATATGAGTACATACAGTATATAGTCACTTTATACTGGTTATCATATACATGCAAATGCAAAAAAAAAAAAATCCTGAGAATGTTTAAGAGCATCATCCATTCCATTCCCATCATGGTGTGGTTCATTTGTGCTGCTTTTAATTTTCAAAGGGTGGGGGGCCAGTTGGGGTTGGTACTAAACGAGGGCTTCTGCTCACCTTTTGTTGGGATCCACATCTGAGACCAGTGCGTCAGGCTTGTTCTGGGGTATTGTTCTCTTTTCCCTGGGCACCTGTATGGGAAGGGCAAACACAGCCGCTCAGCATCTCACCACATCACATCCAACAACTCAGATCATCCTACTGTCTATATGGGTGACTAGATCAGTTACATGTCATACTGTGCCTCACAGATGTTGCTGATTTGTAAGTTACCCCTTGAAGGTCCAGCATGTAAAACCTAAGCTAAATCATTTTTATCATTTTATCAGGAATGGAAAATAAAACAATCATACTGATTGTATTTTTTCAGCCCTTAACATTTACACCAGGATGGTGTCCTCTCTATGTTGGACCACCATGCTTTTACAGGAGCACATAATGAACAAATTTAACAACCTTTCAGTTTTTATGATACCTAAAGGCTATCATAGGAGGATGAGGTGAGTGATATTCAGCTACAACATGCAACGTCCCAGATAGATGCTACCTTTAATGTAAGAGTTTGTGCTTTTGCAAAAATTTTGCAGACACTTCTCCATCCTGCCAGGTGATGAAAGTAATTTTCTGTCTCTGATACCTTATAGTAGTCGTACAGAAGGCCAAGAGCTGCAGCACTGTCCTCGTCTCCATTGATGCTCATCATGGCCTTGGTGGCGGCCGTCAGTGGGTTCTCCAGGAACGATTTCCAGGCTTCGTCCTCTGTGGTGTAGGAACGACGCTGGCCGCCATAACCCGGCTCATTCTGAAGAACCAGGACCGCACGCTTACTGTGGGAAAACAGGGTTTTACATGTTACAACACATAAGCCACTGATCAAGACGTTCACGCTGCCTTTAATGTATACACTTGCGTACCTCGTGTCATTTTAAATGTGAGTGTTTCAAAACATTTAAGTGAACGTTGACAACAATTGAAGAGGAATATGTAGTGATTCTAGGATTAGGAACAAGCTTTTATGGGCTTTTTCTGTATTAGAAAAACCTTTGTGGTCTTTGTGTGCCAATAAAGCTGAGACTTACAATCACTGCTTCCTTCAAAACAGACAAGCAGGTTATAAGGCAGAGATCAACCATGACAGGGAGACCAGTTGGTCTGGATTTTCTATGATTGTGCAACAAATCTCAGTCATCGAACCACTGCAGCATCTTGACAAAAAGATGCTCTACAGGCTTGTCAACTCGGGTTCGCCTTCCCTCATTGGCTGAGAAGTTGACCACAAGTGACGCATGTGACCGTGCAACATTCCTGTGTTTTTAAACAGTGTTGAGCTACTGTTTTCGTAAGAAGTAATCATGAGTTGTTTGTCAGGCACAGTCACAGCCTGCATCTCTGCTCTTCTTCCTCTTCCTCTTCTTTGCCGTCTTAAGAGCCATTGCTCTGTAACAGTGTTGGCCCACTGAGAAGCCACTATGTATTTTTGTGTCTCAGCTACTTGTAATAGTATTTATTATTAATTTAGGTTCACTGGACTGACAGTACAGCACTCAGTTTGAACACATAAGAGAACACTGAGCTTCTGAAGGATGAAGTTGCCTGTTTACAATAAACTAAATGTTTGCTCAGCTTCTGTTTACTTTAAGGTGTTTGACCTAATGATGAGAACAAAATTAAGTTCTCAGTGAAGCTTCTGTTGTTAAAGTTCCATCTGTATGATACGTTTTCTTTGTCCAACACCACTATAATTCTTTTTTAGTTGTCCACCTGCCGAAGTTTCTGTCACAACAGAGTCGTTATAATCAAGTTTAAATGGACCGGCTCAGTTTGCACGCTGAGTATCTACAACAAATAGGGGTTTTTGTTTTTCCTCTCAATGGTCAAACGCAAAAGTGATCATTAGTAATCCTATATCTAATTGTGCTCATCATAAACTGCAATCTGATAAGATCTCTGATTAACTGACAGCCAAACTCCATGGAAATGTATAAAACAATTTTTATTTTTTTATTTTTTAAAAGCAGACAGGAAAATAGGTTTCACATGTAGGAAATAAAGTCAGTCAGGCAGCATGAATCTAAAATTTTTATGTACTCGAAGCAGGAACAAAAACACATTCTGTACCAACATTTGGACATAATTCTCTACAATGCGTCCTCATAAATTTGAGGACTTGAGTAAAGACCTCATATAGCCCTGTGCTTGCTTACATTGTCTGTGTTAGTAGTCGGGCCAACGCCTAACAGGTGTACAGTTTCACTCCCCTCAAAAGTCTCCTTGTCATTATTATTCTCATAAAACACACACATGCACATAGTGTGGCCTCTAACCATCTCTCACCACACCGACAGCATTGTATCAATTATTTATAATAAAATGTTTTTAAGTGAGGCAGGAGCTGGAGTCAAAACGCTTAATTTTTTTTTTTTTTTTTCCAGTTGCACCAGCTCCATGTTTATTCTTGAACAAACATCATTACGACTACCCACATAACCTAACTGTTAGAGCTTAAAGCAAAATCAAACACTAAACCGCCCATCGTCATCACGGGACAGTTTTTATTCTAACAGGCGCCTCTGCTCGCACGACAGGTGGAGATACACCTGTACAGGCTTGAACAAGACAGGTGGAATAAACGCAGTCGACACCATGGGAAACTATGAGATAATCACTCTCCCGCTTGGCAGCCACACTTACAATAACATTCAGCTGAAGTAGAAGAAGAAAAAGAATAAACAAATTAAAATGATCTAAAAAAAAATAATTTGAAAAAAAAAAAGTCAGCAGGCAGCAGCAGGTCAGAGGTGAACAAACCTGTGTGAGCTCTGCTTTTAAAACGTCCTTCTAAGCCATACATCTCGAACGAAAAAATGAAAAAGAAATATCCAGAAAAACTAAAAAAAATATTAAAAGCTGATAGTGACAACCTTTCCTGTGTGCAGGCTAAAAGTGGAGAGTCAGGACTACTTACTTGTCATGCTCCTGTGACATCTCTCGGTTGGTCGAACTGGACTTTCTAGTTGGTACTGAAAATCCGATCCGTCTTCTTTGCCGTGGAAAACTCCTCCGCTACCACTGGATGAGGGCCGCGGCAACAAACAACACGTCCCCACTGAGAGAACGGGTTTTGTCGGCTTTTCTCGCTTTTTGGGGGCAATGCAGAGAAATCGAGGCCGGTTTTACCTGTGACAGGCCAGCGGATTGGATTACAGGTGGATGGGTGGGCGGGGCCACCGTGTCAATTATCCGTCTCCCAGGCTGTGATTGGCTCATCTTTGCTCCTATACCTGCAGCTGTACAGAGACTCGGGGGGAACCAGTGGCAGAACTGGGTTTAACAGCTGTGATTTTGGGGTCAGAAGGGAGCAAATGTCAATGCTACTTCCTTCAGATTTTCAATGGGGTGAAAGTGGCAGTGGTTTTATATTTATATCACCCAATTATGTCATTTTATTCAGATTTCAAACACAGTTGATAAGCCGATAAGATTGGAATTTGAGTGTACAGGATTTTATCAATTGTATATACAGGATTGTATTTTTAATATACTTAACTCTTCAGGAGACTTATTCTGTTTGCACAATATGGAGACAGAGCCCTCCTCATCTCACTGATCAGTCACAAATCATTAAATCATTGATACCTGGCTTATAAATAAATATATATATATATATATATATATATATATATATATATATAT